>CAIGQW010000350.1:4674791-4698908 GCA_903798125.1 Danio choprae | reverse complement strand
AGCGAAATCACAAAACAAAACGTTAAGAGCCATTTAGCTTATTCCCGATATACACCAACTGCAATTTTGATTTATTAAAATAAAGTCGTGCGAGGGTGCTTTAGAGCCCTGTGTGAAAATGCTACCAACAAATCATACTTAATTTTCACACGCTGATCCATTCATTTATCCAATGACCTACAAAATCCAGGACCAACCAACATAGAAATTAAGTTGTCAAATTAAAGTCACAAGTACATTTGAGCACCCGCACTGGTCAGCAAGAATGATTGCTCTCTCGAATCACTGAATAATGCAGTAGCTGTGCACTGACAATTGCAAATCACTGTGGTGCTGAAATCGACTGTTGGACATTACTAATCTTAATCTTACTTTTAAAATTGCACACAGACCTGAATAAAATAATATTATATTTAATTAATATATGCATGGCCGGAATTATGTGCAGGAATTCTAGGCATGTGCCTGTGCTTACATGTTCAGGGGGCCCAGCTAACGAGGAGAAATATGAATATTTTAAGTAGCATTTCACTAGAAGGTAAAAACAATGCAAGGCAATCACTATATTAAACAACAAAATATAAAAAAAAAAACAGGTAACTCTGTTTTATTATATAAAGGACTGATATAGGGTTCTTTTACATTTCAAATAAAAAATATAGTACTGATTTTGTAACTCTTCTGAAGTTAACACATTGGTATTGTGTTGTCTAAAAATGAATATAAATATACTATGAATATACCTTTCTGCAAAAAAAAATTTAATTCTTAATACTAACCTTTTCATTTCAAACTTGGAAGAAAACAGAACTATAAATTTGTAGATGCAAAGAACGTAAGAGTTTTCAAGTGTTTATTTTCCATAGCTGTGTATCTATATGTGAAATATAATTTCTACATTCCATTACAATCAAAAAGTACCATATTGCATTACTGCATACATTTTCATTGTTTTTGAATGTATTTTGCGTATTTGAATGTATTTAGCAAATTAAGTTTTGCACCACCGCTGCATTTATTTGATAAAAAGCAATATTGTAAATTGTTTCTAATTTTAAAGTGTTTGTAAAATGTAATTTCATCTTGTGACAACAAAGTCGAACATTTAGCATCATTGCCTCTGTTTTCAGTGTGTCATGATCCTTCAGAAATCATTTAAATTTTAACTTGTTGCTCAGTAAATATTACCTACTATAAATGTAAAAAATGTACTTTATATGTATATATTTTTTTACATTTGAAAATTAATTATGATCATCAGATTGAGCTCAAATTTTCAAGACAAAACAGATGGCTGCACGAGTACCACTGAATCAAGTAGAACTCGACACTGAACATAATCAAAACACCATTGTCAAATACAACAACCACACCTAACGTGAGCGCACACACCTGTGACAAACCTCACCACAGCACGCACAAAATGAAAGCACAACACAAAGACACCAAACGGAAACAACACAACGTGATCCCGATTGGAGTGTCATTCACAAATATCTGCATACAGGCTGCCATGCTCTCAGATATTTGGTCTGACGCAGTGACTGCAGCTCAACCCGTGGCACACTGCAGATCAAGCTTCCTACAAAATTCACCAGCTTTTAAGGTCGTCACAATATATTTTCTGCGTTTTGGGATCCACATATATGAACGAACAATAACAAATACTTGCACTTAAACCCCAATTGCAACAGGTAATTTCTTCATAGTAACTCTTTGAACAGCCTTGGTGTGTGTGTGGCGGACAAATTAGGAAACAAATTACAGGTAATAAAATACAAGCAGGAAGAAAGGTAAACGTGTACTTATGTTAAATTAATCTAAAAGTACAAACAGTCTATTAGCATTGCATTGTTGACATCATTTGTACCTCATATCATTGATATCACATTTTTATTAGCACTTATGCAAAACAAAAAAGCCAAAAATGTTACCAGCTATACATGTGTTTTCAAAGCTGACGGGAAATACAGTGCACATCGACGGTTAAATAAAATCCAGAAGGAAATATCAAAGAACATAAGGCTTTCACAGTTTCCATGTGTATTTTAGGACGTGGTGTTTGTGGTGCAGAGCTCTGTAGGATAGCATGTTAAACATATTGTTGTAATAACTGTGTGGTCTTTTGATAGAAATGTCACATTTCTAGTATCCTGTTTTTTATTACAAGCTATATGCTTGTGGTGGTGTGAAATTACTTTGATGCTGGGCTCACTGTTATAGGATAACGCTTTAAACAGAGTGATTAAAACAGGTAATTTATGTGCGTACAGGTTCTGTTGAAACTAATAAACACAAGATGTTTAGCAAACATGGTAATACTTGTCAAACGGCTGGTTCACACCTATGACGAAAAATTAAATACAGTATTTAAGCATCCACAGCAATGAGCAATAACAGTTGCTTATTATACTGTAAGCATGCGCTACAGGTACATAGCTTTAAATTATCACGCTTGTTCAAGTCAGCTTGATTATGATTAGGTCAGTGTTTTTATCATTCATCATGTGAAAAAAATATATAATTTGCATAGATTTTTTTCCCTCTGTGTTGTTATCGTTCTAGCTGTGGTGTGCTGTGGACTTCTCTCTTCTCATAAAATGGTTAATTATACAGTAGTCATCCTCATTAGTGTGAACGAGCCTTAACTGTAAATACTTGCCTACAAAAGTTGAAAAAAATACTACATGTGACATTGTTAAATCTTTAACAGAAACTTTCAGATTTCATATTAACACCGATAATCATTGCTCTCAGCACGTCAGGGGAGCTTGTTTGTTGCTCTGCTAGTTACGTTAGCATTAGCACTGCAGCTTTTACAGAGAAGGGCGTCTGCTCGAGGAAAGCTAGGAGGCTGTACAGTTATCTCCCATGTTGTAACTCTAAACTATACAACCTACTACCTCATCCCGAGACATCGCTCTAACGCTTTAAGGAACAGACAAAAACCTCCCGTCTGCTTAAGTTTACATCGGCAGACCTTCTTTACTCAATGTAAAAAAAAAAAAAGATGCAATCAGGATATGCTAGTGAATGGAAGCAAACAATCTTGCTACTGACAAAAATAAATATCTTTAGATTTTATAACTGTTGAAGCTAGTGTCAACACAGCACGGAAGCAACTAGTCAACAGCAGAGGCTGCAGGGAAGACTGTTGCGTTCACCTCGCAGACACATACCTATAGACACGAGCTTGTGCACAGAGTCACCACAAGTTCGGATCTACGGGTTTGTGGCAGCTGGCATCACTGCACTGCGTCACAGCGACACCCACCTCCACCTTCAAAAATAATATCCGATGCATAACAAAATGCTAATTCTTAGGGCTGTTGTTTGTCTTTATCCTCATGCACCAATTTCAATTTAAAATGAAAGACAAATAAAAAAAAGCATAGATGCTCATGTTTAAAAGTATTTTTGAAGACATATAATGGCTTCAACAGGTAATACAGAGGAAGAAGATCATTATGTACATCACCTGAAATTCATGAAAAGGATAGATAAAAGATGAGATTAGAAATTCATAAACAGAGAAAGTATAAAATGAGCGCCGCCTTCTGAATCACTGAGCAATATTATGTAAACAAATAAAAAAGAAATAAAATGTGGATACTTTTCCACAAACGTACAACAACAACAACAACAACATAAGCATAATATATGTGACAGTAAAATTTATAGATTGAGTTGTAAATCAAAAAACAATTCTCATACAGTATACGTCTCATTGATAGAATCAGAGAACAACAAATTCCTATAAATCACTGCAACTTCAATTTAACGAAATAATCAAATCATTTGATGCACAATTATCGTATGTGGTAAAACAAACAAAACGAATATTTGTGTGTATATTGTTTAATAGGCCTAACTAAATAGAGTAGTGATTAAGAAATTATCCCACTAGCAATGTTTTTCACCATGAATTTCTGATACTTTGTAAATGACCACAGTTTTGACATACTGTATCTTCCAAAGTGAAGGTCAGTCTGAAAGACACAGGTGGTGTTTGCTGTGTCCAGATCAGACAACACTGCTACTGTTAGATCAAATCTGCTGCAGTCACTGATATCTAAGAACGCAGCTATGGAAGAAATTATTATTCTTATTTACATCGACACATATATTGTGTACATGCAAACTTGAGCGCATGTATAGAATTTTAATAATTTTATTTCGTTAAATTTGTAGATAATATATTGCGCACATCTTAAATATTTTTTTATACATTATTTACCCATTACTGCCTCTTAAAAAATAAGAAACCACAACCTCAGCGTCAAGGGTTTTCCCAGTCTGCACTACAAGTTGTAGGTGCAACAAGCTGCAATTAGAAATGCCATGATTCATGGTACAGTGCCACTCCCTAAGGGAAATCAAAGGTTATTCCAGAACAATAGAGTAAATGTTAAAGATATCTGCATTATAATTTGACCCATATCTACAAGGAAACGCAGTGCATTGCATTATGAGATGTGCCAGACTGAAAACAAATAAGTTGTTGGTGGAATCTTGAGCACACATCCAGAACACTGTCTCAAATTACAAATGTGTTTCCATGGTATCGCAAGACCACTCACTCTCAAAACGTTTGCTGATTCCTAGCCACCGAAATCAAACAAATTGTGACTCGCCAAACAGTATGTGGACACAATTTTGAAAAAAGTAATAAAAAAAAGTGTTATTTATGTTTAACCGCAATTGATCTTCATTTATTTCTGATAGAACCTTAGCCAAGCGTTTAAATATTTGATGCTACAAACAAAATGCAATATATTTATATATAAAAAAACGAAGCAAAGTGAAATTTGAACTTGATAAGAAGAATCATTCCACAGCAATGCGGACAGCTATCGCGACTCTTAAACTAACAAGAAAGGACACGACCCAATGGTAAACAAGATGCAGGATACAGAAAGTTGTGATTGAAAAGAAGTAAAAGAACGGACAGAGGAAAAAAGGGCATATAAAAAGTAGCGTACCAGAGGAGGATGTCTGTCTATATGCTGCTGACCAGTGCGGTGTCCATACCGGAGTTAGCCTACACCTGGTGGCAATATGGAGTCAGGCTTAGGGTACGGACTAGGCCAATTCCGTTGCCCTCAAAAAAAATCTGGAACAGGAAAGAAAGACAGCCGTTAGAAGGAAGTACAAAAGTGCTCATTCACACGATCAAACCATTAATACACAAACACGTCCTGACACGAAGGAAGAACACATACAGCACCTACAACCTCGAAAAAGAAGCCAAAAACATCATCCCTAGTTCAACAAGAACAAATCGCCAAGTCATCGACAGGCAACATTGAAAAAGCCCCTGTCCCCCTTTTCGCCCTCCTGTGCGGCCGGTCCTATCCGTATTTACAGTGAAAAAAACGAAAACCCTCAAAAATGGGTCAGAAAAGGCTCCGTGGAAGACTGAGAAGAGAAGGCGGAAAGGTCGAATGCGGTGAGATGTGGTCGAGGAGGAGCTGCGGCACTGCCCTGGCTACAGGGAGAGTGGAATTTGTGACCATGCAAAGGAAAGGGTGGTGTTTTCTTTTTTTCTTTTTTTTTTTTTGGCGCTTCGCTGTGCTGGGGTTTTTTGGATCTCAGCAGGGTCCTTGGCTGCAGTTCTGACTCCCCTTAGTGGTGCCAAAATGTGGACGTTTCCCTTTGTCTTTAACTCCCATGAATAAAACTAACTGAGGGGCGATTAAAAACAAGCAAGGAACGGACTGAAACAGAAACAAACTGACAGAGCAATGAAATAAAGCTATAAAGACATTCAGAAAAAGAAAAAAAAGTTTATAACGGAGATATGCAAGCAACAACAGAAAGAGGGGTAGAGCGTAGTGCAGAAAATAAAAAAGCAGCTTTACGGACGTCAGAAAAGTCTGAAGAGTGAAGACTGAAAAGGACTGCTTTCACACCACATTTCTCTTTCTGCAAATATGCCATCTCTCTGTCTACGCGAGCAGCGTGCTCTCTCTTGCTCCCACTCCTCCCTCCTTCCTTCCAGTCGGCGTCCAATCCACGCCACGTAGTGAGAGAGAAAAAGAGATACACTTTTTTCAATCTCATCAAAATGGCAGAGACAAAAAGTTACAAGCAAAACGAGCGAGTGAGAGAGGGAGCACCGCTCACTGTCCTGTTCTGGAAAAAGATACGGAGCAGCGGTCCGAACGCTGTCTCGATTCAATCCTTTTAAAAGGCAAAAAAACTCCCTCAGATCAACAAAACAACTGCGAAAAATATTTTCGCTATGTCCGACGAACAAATACAGTGCCGGCCGTAGACAGGAAGCTGTGCCCGCCATCCTAATCGGATGCAATTAATAGCATTTTGTCTCTGTGTCTGTCCATCCATCTGTCTCTCTGCCTGTGTCTGTCTGTCTGCTTGTCTCCATATCTATTTGCTTGTTTACATGGCTGCCTAATCCAGGCATTGGCACAGTCTCTCCAATGCTCCCTGCGTGTGTGTGTTTGTGTGTGTGTGTGTGTGTGTGTGTGTGTGTGTGTGAGTCAGTGTGTCAGTTGGTCACAGTCTGGCTGGCGTTCCGCCGTTCCCCAGACAGTCAAACATATTTGAGTGCTATTACCTCACTGTCACAGAGACTCTTTCACCTATATTATTTATCATTCACCTAAAATCGTTCCCATCAATAATGTAATACTTCTTTATTTTGCACCCTGACAAAAATAACCCGAATAGTTTTCTGCATGAAGAAAGAAATGTGTCCGCCCTCCGAATTTGCAGTATCACATGAGAATTGCTCATGAAATGGTTCATGAGATCTCAATATGGCTTCCCATTCATCCTGCAATGCAGCCCAACTCATCTCTTGTGTGCAACATGGCAGGAGGGGAATAGTTTCAGGGGTGCACATTCTGCAGCCAGCATTTGGTGCAACAATATATTTGTTCCCCAGATTTTTTTTTCTCCAAAAGTGGCAATGTGATATGAACAGAATCATCACAAGACAAAAACAATTTTTATTTTCCTTTCGAAACAACAACAATAATAATAACAAAAACTATTTGGATCATGTTGGCAGACAAATAATGTGCTTTATTATGTCAATGTCTAATTAAACATTTAGAATTCTACATTTTAAAACAGATATACTGCCTTTTATGAAGTTAGTGGTCAGTAAGACTTTTTGACGGAAATTCATATTTAGTTTTATGTGTTTAACTGATCAACAGTGATGGTAAATAAATAAATCTTGAGGGGGAAAAAAGGCATCAGATTTTCATAAAATTCATAATCAAGCAGAGCAACTGTTTCCAGGAATCATAGTAATAAATGTTTCTACAGCATATCAACATATTAGAATGATTTATGAAGATTCATGTGACACTAAGACTGAAAAAGTCATCTTAATTTGCAATAACATTTCACAAAATTACATTTTTACTGTATTTCTCAAAAATAACTGTAATTTGAGGGACCATAAAAGAAATCCTACTGACCCTCAACTTTTGAACAGCCTCGTGTGTTATATTAAATACATAGCTCCTAATAAATAAACTAATAAAATATCGAAATGATTCTGGGATAAATGTCAATAAATTAGTTTGACATCTGCTTGCAAACAATTGCGACATAATGAAATTGTCTGTAGGAGCTTATAAGGGGGGCGAGGGGGGTACAAAGAGACTATTAAAGTCTCTTCCACATCCTGCTCCTCTTGAATCTAAATGAGCAGATTTGACTTTCAGGTGTCTGCCAAGCCCCCTTGTCTGCCCCTTGTTTGCCCTGTGCCCACTCTTCTTCTCTCCCCCTCAACCCTCTCGCCTGCCTTAACCCATGCCAAGCTTTAAGAATGGGCCTCCAACATAAGGTTGAACAAAGAGGGCATTAGGATAGGGGGTAGTGTCCGTCTCAGCTGGTTCCAACATTGGGCAACAAAGGGGGAGAAGAAGTAGATGCAAAGTGAAGAAGTATGAAACATTAACCAACCGAACAAAATATTTCTATTGATACTGTTAGATTTGTGCTAAAATGCAGATTAATGATCATTTGTACCCTCTAAAAAATGCAGGGTTGTCATAACCCAACATTGGGTTAAATAAGGACACACACAACATTGGGTTAATTGTTTCAATTAAATTTAAAAGACACTCGTTAACCCAATGGTTGGGTTTATCCATATTTGACCTAGCGTTGGGTTACAGAGCGTTTTGAAGAGTGTAAATTCTGCTGAAATGCCCTGCATAAACAGCTAAAAAAAGATCTTGAAATGGACCTTGTTAAAAATAAACTTCAGCCTCTGGTTTCTAACATTGGGATTCTTCAAAAGGATATGTCGAGCGGCAGGTGTTACACCCAGCCAAGAAAAGCACAAAGGTTTGACAGACAGATAGCTATAGTATATATAGATACAGATTAAACACATTCACGGCGCATCGCTTTTCACTCTGCTTGTTTGTTGCCACTACAGTTGTTTTATGTTTCTTGTAGTGTGAGACAGAGGTGCAACAAGATCTTATGACAAGGGTACGCAAGATGCCTTAGTTCTGTCATGCCTTTGTGAAGGCTAAAATCTTTATTTAACAGTTATATTTAAACTCTTATGCTTATGCACATAACATTTTCCAAGTTGGGTCAACTACTAAAAGCTTTTTTATCTTATTTTCCATTACAACTATAAGTGAAAGTGGGGTACAAAATCTTGCATGTTGATTTCTGAATAAGTAAATAAAACAAACTTTATTGGAGTACGTTTTACAAGAATACTTCAGGCGTTGTTTTGTTTTTTTACTTCAAAATGTCATGTTTAATTGGTGTTTTGCTTGCACATTGCTTCTTGTTTCACTGCAATTGTGAAATTCACCAGCAATTTCTGAGTGAAAACTGTTTATGCACCAATTTATTTTAGGCGCAGAGGTGAAAATTTGTACTCGTTGTGCACTAATTGTTCACAGCCTTGTAATTCTTATAGATGCCCTTAAAACAGGCAAGAACAACCAGTTATTTATCACACAATAAAATTAAACACTCCCAAATCATCTCACCACTGAAAGCCTGACACGGAGAAAATTGGCAGGAATTCACCTGAGGCGCCCTTTACCTTCAGTGAGTCTGCCACTGGGAAAAGCTCGACGACATTATAGGTAATTGTTAATAAAAGGCATTGAGGTTCTATATAATCTCAACAAGAGGTCAGGTCTGAGATGCACTAAGAAGCACTCGACAGCACAACCGCTTATAATGACTCCATAGGGCACCATTCACCTCAACAGGAAGAACAATGTCGTCTTGTGCTCAATGGCTCCTAGCCTGTTTATGGTGACATACCGGTGAGGTCTTATTGGTTTTCAAAGAAAGAGTCTTGGCAGTGGTTCTGAGGAGTCAAATCCTCTGAAGCCAGAAGAGAGCAATATAAGAGAGAACACCCACTCAGCACAAACACAGTAAGGAAGAGAGGCACAGATAAAGTGATAAAGAACAAAAATTGTGAATCTTTCCATGAGAAGAATAAGCAACGACTCGGGTGACCACTTGAGTCATAAAAACCTTCTGTGTCCTGTCTGTTTCTTGTCAGCAAAATATCGATTTTTCTTTTTCTTTCCCTCACTCTCATAGAAACTAGTTTAAAGAGTTTAAAGTATTGAGTATTTCTGAAAATCTGATTATTTACATATCAGACAACAAATCTAGTAAGTAATTCACTATTAGGAGATAAATATATAACAATTAAAAGGGAAATAACTAAACATGTAACACTGGATTTTAATTATGCATTCATAAAACAAATTGCTCCTGTTTCAATTACCAAAAACAGATGTTAATTTTTCTTTGTCTAGACTTTGAGCATTCACAGTGGGAAATTAAGCGATTACAAAGCTTAAAATTGAGTTGCAAGTTCTTGAGACATGAATCTAAATATCTGATAACAATTCTGCTTAGAATGGACATATTGGGTAGATCAAAGCAAAAGTAATGTATACGAGTCGAAAGCGAAAAGGGGGTTTTTAAGCATCAAAGCGTAAAAACACTATTACTTTCTGTTTTGCACTTAAAACTTTTTTCCTACATTAGAACAAGTCTATTTTTGTTCTGAGATTAAAAAAAGACATTTCGCACATTTAATTTTTATTTAAAGAAGATGTCTGCCAAAAATGTCATTCAACAACCATTGACATACCAAAAAATACAAATGTTGTCAGACATATTTAAAACAAAGATCATTTAATGGCAAAATAAAATATAGCAATGTTTTAAAATGAAATAAAATACAACGCAATTAAATATGATCCCTTATTCCTTTATGCAGTGTACATTTTAATAAGTGCAGGTCAGAATGTTTCATTTCCACATAATATGTTATGCTGAATAATGATGGAACATTTTTTCACCCATGTTTTTTTGACATTTTACTTTTATCAATAGATTACTTGCATTTAATATGATTTCTATGTGTCTAAAATGACTTTATCAATATGTCCTGTCTAAAATGTGATCACCAAAATGGGACATCTTGCCTTTCACTATTATATAAAATAGTTTTATATATAATATGAATGAATACACCTGTTAAAGACATTTTCCATTTAAATAGACTAAATCGGGTACAAAACAATTCTTTACAACAGTGTTTATTTACTGTTTATACTGTTGTATTACACAAAAAAATGACATTAGAAAAGTGAAAACTGGAAAAACTTTAACGACTATACAATCCATATTAGTAAAAGTGAAGCTTTCAATACGATACAAAAACTTCTGCAGTAATTGTATTTAAATGCTGGTACCGAATTCATCCACTGCCTTTCTTTCTTTTTTTCTCCAGTTCTAGGTCTCTCTTGTCTTGTCTGATATTCTCCTCATGTGCTACTGCGGCAGCCACACTCCAGTCCTCCCTATTAATCTACCACTCAGAAACACAGCATTGTCACTGTCTTCCATTCCCAGGATGCATTGCCACAGAACATGAGTCAATGGCTGGAGATTACTCTATAGATGGACTCTACTGTAAAAAAAAAAAAACAACAACAACAACAACAAAAAACACCGCTAGCGCAGACTTGGTGTCAGAATCTCATCACATTGTCATTTCAGTAACTAAAAAGTGTGTTTGGTTAACAAACAGTGGTTGCATTTCAATCCAATGCAGTGCCATGAAACTGTATAACTGACAAGAGAATGGATCATTGGATGATACAGCAGTGATCAGATTACAGCCAGTTAGCCTTCTATTATTACCTTCTCTGCAATAAACCTTTAGGACATGACGTTTCAACTCAAATATTAACAGTGTGCATCATAAAGTAAATACAATTTTGCATAAAGAAAAGCCAAAAAAGAGCAGTGGTAACTGAATTTGGAATACGCACTGCAGTACATGAAGCTGCAGCTCACTTCCATAATCCAGTAAATAATTACTGTTTTAAACTGCCATAATCTTATGAAAACAGACTTCTCTCTGAAGACATATGCCAGACTTTCTGTCCATATAAACCCTTTCCATTCTAGCAATCCACTAATAAAGTCTCTGCATAATAAAAGTCTACATGCTACATTTTTTCTACTACATACATCTCTCAATAATCCATTTTACACTGATGTAGCTCATAATTATACATTAACCCTTTTATTCAACTATATATTAATTAATAATGCCAAAAAGTTTTTCCCTTGCATTTTGAAAAGGAATCACGTCTATGTGACAACATTTTCAAACTGATCCGTGTTTACACATATCCAAGGAAATGCATTTTTACATCCTTGTTACTTTAACAGTAAACAGTACTGTAGTGTTTATGACATGCCTTCAGGGGCTTGTCGCTCATGTCTATGTATAATTGGCAGTGTATTGAACAACACATACTCCGCCCTTATTGTGTATGTTTGTTTGTGCTTGTCTACAATCTACACTATACACTCTTAAACGCATTATGACATCGGGGGTTTTCGGGTATTTACGCGGACACAACAACGGCAGCTTTTTCAAAAACATGCACTTTGAAACCTGTTTTCAAATCTATACATTTTCAGTTCCAAAAAAAACGATGTTGCGGTGTAAATGAACATGCAAAACATATAAAAAGTTTCCCATTTTTGACTGAAAACCTTCTTTCACTGACACAGTTGCAATTCCCTGTGTGATTGTGTTGACAAGTTTGGCTCAAACGGGTGCAGTGTATTATATCAGCACCCTATTAGCTTGACTGTTAGATATATAGATGAGATATTTACAGCATTTTTACACCTGTAGATCAATTACGTCTGTTGCAGTTGCAACTGGGTACTGCTAAACAGACCAAAATTATCACAAGCAAGCAAATGCTCATCTCATTGGTCAGAAAGCACCTGTTTAAATTCCACGGTTTCATGCATATCAATCAAGGCTTTATCAGTATTTTAATGTGTTCTGGAGAGCGGTTCTCAAATATGTTCTTCTCAGCAACTTTCAAATAGACATTTTTATCATCTTTACTCCAGGTTATCTCACTATTACGTTTGAGAGGCGTTAGCAAAACAAAAAGATTTTTTAACTCAATCAATAGTACAACTCGTCGTACAATGTGATAAAGGCAGGTTTTTTTGCTTTGGATTTCCTCTTAGTTTTAGATTTAGAACATCATCTAAAGCAAACTTAAAGGCAAATTAGAGATGTAAATATAAAATAGAGCTAAAACCATCATCCTACAGGTGTCAGGGTTCGTCTGTGTCATCATGTCATGTGCTATTGTTTTCGTCATGTGATCCCTTTGTTCTGTCTTTTCCCGCCATGTTCAGTGTTCATTAATCTCACCTGTGTCCATCCTTTGTGCCCTGTTAGTTTAATCATCCCTCCGTCTATTTATATCCTACCATGTGTATCATTCGTTGTCTGGTATTGTATTGTCCTGCGTTGATGTCCTGTCTGCCCGTTTCCAGTGTCTGTCGTCAGTAAGTGTTTTTTGTATCAATAAATCCGTCCTTTTGTTAATCCCGTGTTCCCGTCCTGTTATGTCTTACATTGCGCGTGACAGAATACCAGACCCAAAAAGTAGCGGCGTGTTTTCCCCCGATTTTCTTTTCATAGTCTTTTTGCCCCTCAGTGTTTTATTTTCTTCCCTTCGTGTTTCCCTGGACCCCACCCACCTTCCCGTTCGTCATCCCCGCCTGCTGGAGCAGGGGGAAAGCAGCCCTGAGGACCATATCCGAGCGACTGCCAACAGCTTTCCGGGCGACGTGCTCTGCACGCCCATCATCTCTGGCAGAGCACGATCGCCCGAAGATGGTCCTCGGGGCAACATCGCCGCAAATATGGAGTGGACACTGGCGAGTAAAATATTTCAACTCCCGACCCAGTGACCAGCCAATCTACATCGTCCACCTGCAGGGAGCGCTTGCCAGAGCCCACCGCAGACAGAGAGCCCCCCGCGGCCAATGAGCCATCGCCCCCTAGAGCGACAGAGCGGAATTGCGCCGTGATGGAGGGGCTTAAACACCCGTCTGACCAGGTGTGTGTGCCGGCAACACCGCCAAGAGGGGGAGTCCTGGCGGCTACCCGCGGAACCAGCGAGAGTCCCGCCCACCCCCCCTATGCAGATGGACAGCGGCTGGACACTGGGAGGCTACTCACTGGCTTCTGGAGCTTTAATTTTAATCTTCCGCTGTTTTTAGACAGCATCTACCTGCCGCTGTTTCCAGACAGCAAACAACTGTTTCCGCACAGTTTTTTAATCTTCCTTCTCCGGAAAAGCCTCAGCTCCAGGGTCATGAGTAGCTTCCCACGGTCCCCCAGAACTGCAGCCAGTCATCCAGCTCCAGCACTGCTGCAGTCAGCCAGACTCCCAGCTCATGCTCCAGCTCCGGAAATGGAGCTCGCTTATGGACGCTGCCTGTCTGCATCACCCTATGGAGGGTGTCGCCCAGCGTCAGCTCCTACGGCCTCCGAGCTGCGGACTCCACCTCGGCCCTTCGACCCTAGGGCTCCGCGTTGGCTCACTCCTCCCTCGTCTTCGTCGTGGGCCGTCCGCCCACCAGCTCCGCCAGGCTCCCTCGTCCCTCCGGCTCCACCTTGGTCAGTCGTCGCCCTTCCTACGCCTCTGGACTCCACTCATCCGGCTGCACCTCATCGCACCGTCCCACTGGCTGCGTTGAGCTCCTCCATCCCTCCAGCTACGCCTTGGTCCTCTGTCGCCCTGGCTACGCCGCGGGCTTCCGGAACCCCGCCGTCGCCTTGCTCGGGTGAGCCGCCTGCTTCGCCCGGCCCTCAGAAGCCTCGGCGTCACCTTCGCCCTTCGGCTCTCCGTCCCTTCCTTGGGCTCCACCGCCATCAGCAGCGTCTCCCTCAGTCGGCCCCCTGGAGTCAGCAGCCACTCCTCCTCCATGGTCCCGCCCTTCCTCGACTCCGCCCGGGGCCGTCCTTCTGGCTGTGTCCTGGGTCCTCCTGCTCCAGTTCCCTTCCGTCTCCTTCCTCACACTCCTCCCTTGTACCCTCCCCTTCTACCCTCCTTCTTTTTTGTTGTTTCCCATTGAAGGCGCGAGGACGCGCCTTCAAAAAGGGGGGGGTACTGTCAGGGTTCGTCTGTGTCATCATGTCATGTGCTATTGTTTTCGTCATGTGATCCCTTTGTTCTGTCTTTTCCCGCCATGTTCAGTGTTCATTAATCTCACCTGTGTCCATCCTTTGTGCCCTGTTAGTTTAATCATCCCTCCGTCTATTTATATCCTACCATGTGTATCATTCGTTGTCTGGTATTGTATTGTCCTGCGTTGATGTCCTGTCTGCCCGTTTCCAGTGTCTGTCGTCAGTAAGTGTTTTTTGTATCAATAAATCCGTCCTTTTGTTAATCCCGTGTTCCCGTCCTGTTATGTCTTACATTGCGCGTGACAACAGGTCTCTTCATTATTAAAAGGGCTAGTTTCTACTAATTCAGTATACTAACAGTATACTTCAGCTTTTAAAATGAATATACAGTATATTGTACATTATAAAATGAACTTGTATACAAGCTATGTATTTATTCATTTTTCTTTCAATTAAGTATGTACAGTATGTATTTATTCCCTGATCATCTCTAATTTAAGGCGGCAGAGATAACTTTTGGATCGTAAATATGCTCATAATATCCTAAAACATTGCCTATGTACACAATTCGCTAGTTATCTTCACATACAATACAATATATGCTTCATATAGTTTTATATTTAATATAATTACACTGCATAAAACAACAACATTCAAACTGCATTAAAAAAAACCCTTCCAAAGTGGCATTAACAGTTAAATTCCCTTTAGACTGAAGCTGGCAGGTGGCTAGGGAGACACAAAAACAAACAGAGAAGGAAAAAACAGTCAGAGACCTTCTTTAGAAGGCGTAAGGTTGGACCAAGAAGAAATAGGAGAGGGGGGGACCTAATTACTATATTAATCAAGCTTTAATTTCAATTCATCTCCAGTAACCGTCACACACGCTCACTAATCAGAGTAGCAACACAGCCAACTACACAGTATTAACACATCTTAGCCCCTCGGCAGGATAGAAAGAAAGAGAAGAAAGGGGGCTGATGAAGAAATGCATACTGTCTCAGTGAAATCAAACTGACTGATGCCTCTCATCCAACCAGAAAATCAGCACAGCACTGACAGAGAAAAAAAAGAGGGGGGTGTTTAGATATATGGCGTGTGCCAAAGTGGCGAAGGGGCTGGTTGTATATTGTGGTAAATATTTCAAAAGGATGCACCTCGAGGAGGAACTCTGAGTGTATTATTCAACAGGCATTTATCTTCGAATCCACTATAGCTGCAGGAAAACCTTTTCAGTTACATCTTCATTGAAATCTGAAACTGTTGAACCACTCTTTTCTAAAAGCGGAGACTTTAAGAGTTTTTATTGTCATTCATCTTTTTGCTATTATAATTGTGAAATCACTGTACACACTATGATTTTACTACCTGTGCCTTGGCAATAAATAGCAAAAAAAAAAAAAAAAAAAAAGGTAGATGGAGAGAGCGGAGTAGGTGGTTTCTGGGACTCAAGGGGACACAATCTCCTAATTCATCTCATGCCAGTTCCTTTTTCAGGGCCTGTAAAAAAGATGTCTCAGTAAATTTTAATAATAATATAAAAGCCCCTCTGGCCTCAAACTTTGGCCTCCCTTCTCCCCTCTCTCTTTAGAGCAGGGGCTTGTGTTCAGCTCAGATTTGAAGAGAAAAAAAAGAGTTCAGGAATGCTCATTGTCTGAGGTAAGTGCCTCTCTCTAGCTTTCTTGCATTCTTAGTCTCTCTAGTTCAGTTTTTTTTCCCCTCCTCGCTTAATGCTTCCTTCTCCACAGCACTGTATCTATCCTTTATCAGCGCCCAATCTCTCTTTTTCGGTCTCTCTTTTTCAATTTCTTTGTTTGCGACTAGGTCTCATCCTTCTCTTTTTCTCTGTCGTTCTCAGAAACGAACTCACTTTCTCTCTGTGCTCCGTTCCTCTTTAATTTACTCCGGAGGAGAGCGGAGGGGGCAGCGCCATGGTTACCTGGCGCCGTGCCATCTCATTACACCGCCAATTGATTCTGGAGCACCGCCACGTCCGTTACCCCTTTTCCCTCCCCTCCTTGAGCCCTCACTCGCCGCCTCCCCTCCGCTCCTCTACCCCCAACAGTCAACCTCCCATTATGCTGCTGAGACTGTCTGCAGTGTGGTCTGAATACTGAGCACCATCTCTCCGATAGACACAGACCCGCAGGCACACATGCTTATAAAAACCAGCCTATCAGACCACTTTTCTAATTGGGAACTTTGGAATCTGTTAGATGGTAAATTCTGCTGAGTCACACATGTGAACTGGTGTCTACACATGTGGTGATGCCACACTGTGTTTGGTCTGAAAAATGTTCAGCCTGTAGGCCACTTCATTTCGTTTAACACTGGGATTTGCTAGCTTGTCCAATAAAAAAGAAGCTGAGTGATCATGTGATTGCTGTTCTGGTAATATACTGATGCAGCAGGATGACTATCAACCTTCAAAGATGACAAGTCTCAGGTACTGTCCAGTGTTTTGTTGGCTCTGTTATATGTCAGTCATTTAACTGTATTAAATTATAATTATTACATAATTATTATATAATTTAGATATTATTATTATTATTATTATTATTAATAATAATAATAATAATAATAAGTATTATTATTATTTTCATATAGTGAGTGGATGCATAAAGAGATTTAATATGGGGCAGAAAAAATATATATTTTTACAAATTTAATTAATTTAAACCACAATAAAATAATAATACAATATATAAAACGCATCAAAAAAGTAAGTTAAACATTTTTTTTTAAATAAATTAATACATTTAAATGTATCAATTACAATTAATTTAAAAATAATTACAATTTACTTTTTAAAATGATTTAAATGATGGTTTTCCCTCTACATTCAATGACCCCTTGCACCTCAAATTAGTAGCAACTTTAACTCTCAGACTTCCCAAAACATGTCTCCACATTCTTTCTGTATGGTGGTGTTTCCATCAGAGAACCTAAACTATACAACTCTACTGTAGCTGTTCGGAGAGAAAGTGGTAAAGCAGAGTCTGAGGTGGGCCTCCCCTGGATCGTGGCCCCTTTCCTGTACTCAGCTCGGGTTGTCTGAGGACACGGTGAACCGGGCCACCCGATATGAAGGGAAGGGCCCTGCTAAGGGGCCTGTGAAGGACGCAGCGCCGCATCTGGAACTCTAGGAATCCTGCTCGGCATGGTGAAAAGAGGAGGGAGGAGGAGGACGGGGAGCAAACTGGTGTCCAGAGGAGCAGGATTGGGCAGTTTGGAAGCGTGAGGTTGGTTAGAGAATAGGAGAATCGAGATTATGTTACAATAGTCAAGACTATTTGAGAGAAAATAATTAAAGTACTATGTATTTTAATATGGTGCTGGGATAGCTGAATGCTATTTATACTTTTAACACCAAGTCTGCAAAACCAGTCTGGACTTAATTCACACCCATTTTTGACGATTAGTCATTCATAACGGTAATATGAATGTTTGATGTTTAAGCCTCCACAATCTCAGTTTGATCCCTTGTGCCTCTTTCTCTCTCACTTTCCCTCCCTCCCTCCGTCTCTTTTGTCAATGCTAGGAGTATATGAATACCCTCACTGTGAGACTTTCTCTCTCTCTGTTCACACTGCTCTGCTCCGCACAGGGATGCCTGAGCGGTGAGGTAAGAGGGCACTATACCTCAGTGAGCCAGAACACACACTTACTCACACACACAAAAACGCACAATGCTTCTCATGTTCAATCACTCATTCACACACAAAAAAATGTCGATATTTCCTAACTTTGGCTCCAGGAGCAAATATGTATTGCCGCATTATCGTTTATGTTATCTCTCACACTTAACACTTAATAAACACCAAAAGGACAAGGAAACACATTCTGGGTACATGATTGTGCATTTGAATACTATTCATGCACACACGCACACACACACACACACACACACACACACACAGACACACACAGACACACAAAGAATGAGTCATGCAGTGATGAAAAGGCAGTCTTTTCAAACTGAACCCTCTGACCCATTCTTCATGTCCAGGAGCCCATTCTCTTTTATCAGGCTCTGACAGATTTCCTTTTCAATAAAACCCATTTAGACACCCAGCACTGGCCCAATGTCCACCGTTACAATGCAGCAACCCCTTCTTAAGTGAAACTGCTTTTTTTGCGACCATCCAAGAACAGATGCCTCAACTCAAATCTTAATCTTACACTTCAAGGTATATAAACAAAACAACCCCCCCCCCAAAAAAAACCCAACAACTTTAAAAACAGAGATAAAAATGGATTAAACAGTCGGAAAAAGTAGCCACAAAATAAATTGTAGCAACTATCATTAATGATGACTTATGATTGACAAGAAGATAAAAGTTAGTCACAAGACAGAATAGTTGACAGACTATGCGCATTTCTAGAAAGAAATGCTCACATGAAGAGAGAAAAAAGGTTTTCAGAGAAAAGCCAATCATTTGATCTACTGAGGCAATCCATTGCAACCACCAGGAAAAAAAAAACCTGACCCATTTACACAGTTTTCGCACACATGATCAGCTGGCTAAAGGGACATGCGTGAAAAAACCTTGTGATTCAGATGTGATCACAGCAGCTAACGATGTAATTTAAATCATTTATGCTTCATGTTCTTCTTTGGAAGTCATATCAGAAAGGGTTTAGTTAACTCACAACTGTATGTTACAGCTATGCGGCAGAACCTGCCAGATTTTTACAATTTCTAATTTCTCTCCAGAAAAGGACAAAAATAAAGAAAAGCTTGTTCGCCAATGGAAACATGGAGTAAATGAATGGACAGATTGGACCATCTCCAAAAAAGTTAAGCACTTGTTCATCCAAAAATGAAACTCATCATTTACTCATCCTTATGTCATTCCAGACCCATACGTTGTTTTTCCATGTTGAACACAAAGAGGAGATTTGAGGGCTGTTCAGTGCAGCTGTCAAGGTCTAGCAAAAACAAAACACCACAATAAAAGCTCCATAAAAGTGGCTTATACTGTATATGACTCATGGACCATCTTTCCAAGTCTTCTCAAGGATTATGATAACTTTATACAGGGATCAGTCAAAATGTTTCCCGCTTCGCCAATGCTTCCTCTCTGAATCACATTCAAAAAAGGATGCACTGAAGCATCAATCAAGCTATTTGTATGGTACTTTTATGGTGTTTTATTTACCTTTGTAGATCTTGACACCTGCGGTTACTTTGAATTGTTGTTGTTTGCACAAGACTCTTTAAAAATTCCCCTTTTGTGTTCCAACAAAGAACAAAAGTCACGCAGTTTGAATTAACATTTTGAGAGTGCGTAAATAATGCCAGAATTGTCATTTTTGGGTAAAATATCTCTTTAAAGGAGCTCTTAACATTGAGGACTACTCACAAGTGAGAGGACTTCACATCCTGAGAGGCTGTGCATTTACTGTGATACGCATTTCTGTAGCTGTAGCTAAGAACTACGAGAGAGAGAAAAAAAACAGGATGACATCTGAGTTTTGAAGCGACGCTGTAGTGCACTACAAAGAGCTTGAGTGAAAATAGAGGGCAGTGACACATCATTTTCCAACACTTTGGAATACATTAAGAAACCTATATTTGTAAACACATTTAACATTTCTGGGATGATGATTAAATCAGCAGTGCGGTCAGTGCTTACAGTACCACTCCAAGATCATAGTGAGTAGGGGTGTTGACCAGAGAGAAGAGTCAGTCTCAGAGTGTGTTTACACAGGCTAAAGAGCTGTAATGTTTCAGCTGAGAGGGAGCAGAAGTGCTTGCTGTCCCCCTAATGGGCCTCAGAATAATATCAGGCAGAAAGAGCCTAATTATGACAAGACTGTGATCCCTCGGCAACAGAAGAGGAGAAGAAGAGACAGATGAAGTGAGATGAGATAAAGGAAAGAAAGAAACACAGACAGGAAAACAGACAGACAATAATGCAGACAAAACAAAGACGGACAAAAACAAACAAACAAACAAACAGATCACAAAAACACAGACGGCCAATAATGACAGACGGACAAACATACAAAAAAGACAGAGAGACAGAAGTCAGAGAGACAGAAAAACTCAAAGAGACAGACAAGAAAGAAAGACAAGCAAACAGACAGTCAGGACACAAAAAATACAGACAATACAACAGACAGACAGACAAACAAACAGATCAGAAAACACAGATAATAATGACAGACAGACATACCAAAAAGATAGGAAGACAGATGTATAAACAGAAAGAGACAAGAAAGAAAGACAGGCAGACAGACAGACTGAACAAGTAGACAGACAGTAAAACAGACAAAACAGAAAAACATACAGATGAGAAAAACAGACAAACATACAAGAAAAACAGAAAAGAAAAACAGAAAGAAAAACAAACAGAGACATAGGCAGGAAACAAAAGGCAAACAGGACAGGACAGAAAATACAAACATTCATAACAGACGCAAATTTTGACTCTTTTGCCCCCCTCATACACCCTAAACTCTCCTCATAACTTATATTACCCATAATCACTGCACTATTTATTATTTGCACATTTAAAAAAATATTTGCACTACACTGCAGATTCATTAAATTCATTTTGAATTGTACATACCCACTGTACATATACATTAGTAATTATGTTAATATTTATCTGCACACTTCTGATTATTAATAGCAACCTGTACATATATTCATCTATTGTAAATCTGTGTTCATAGCTAAACAACCTGTATATAATGTTCATAGTACATCCATCTGTAAATATCACCATAGTTTTTCTATAACTGCACTTTATAACTTATACCCGTATCCTGCACTTGCTGCTACTGCACTCCTGGTTAGAACTAAACTGCATTTCGTTGCTTTGTACTTGTACATGTGTAATGACAATAAAGTTGAATCTAATCCAAATCTAATCTAATCTAATCTAAAAAATAAAAACAAGAAAGAAAAAAACAAAGAAATGCAGCGAGACAAACAAACAGACAAGATAAACTAATGAGGCTAATGACAGACAGTCAAAAAAGACAGATGAATGAACACTCGAAGGGTAAATAAGACAGAAAGACAAACAAACAAGAAAGACAAAAAGACAGACGAAAACCCACTAGAAAGAAAAAAAATCAGACAGACGAAAAACAGACAGAGAGTTACACATAGAAACATCATCGGTTATAAAAAATAAACTGAATAAAATGCAAGCACTTATCCATTGACAAAGCAAAAATTTTACGGAAAACGGAGTAGTGAGGCAATACACAAAGCTGCCACCACCACTAGATGATTTAAAAGTGTGTCTGGATGTCACACCTTTGACTGTTTTTGCTCAATTCTCGCCCTCTTCTTACAGGTCTGTCACATTCACCAATTAAGAATGGAGGACGGGTGACAGACTAAACAGCTGCTCTGAAATCATTTACATTTTAGCAGCAAATTAACTCGGAGCTAGCTGAAGCAGGCAAGAGTATGTCGCAAACACGAACAATGAACTAAATCAGCTGCAATTCATGAGCAACTTTATGTGGTCACACAAGAAATGTATTTTTCAAAAGTAATGTTTGCAAACAGGTTTTCTGAACCCTCCTGCCATCTTCAAAGTGGCTTGACAAACAGCTAACCAGTCCAAAACTCTGTGTTGGTTGGCAAAGTCACACAGTGTTTATAGTTTTTCAGTACCGCCTTTCCGTACGCTCTCCGTATACTACACTGTGAAAAGAAACAGTATGTTTCTCAGCTTTAATTAAGGGTTCCCACACTTTTTGACTGATAAATTTCCCTGACTCCCCAACCCTGGAAAGCACATTCGTTAAAATGCTCTGATATTTCCAAGTCCACAAGGGGGGAAAAAAATCACCATCTTTGAAAGTATTAATAAATGTAGATCCACGATCATTTAGCACGAAACATTCCATCACTTCACAGATGGCCTGTACTGTTTTAATCTTATCTTGGCATAAATCTCATGTCTAAAAGCCACTTATGTCTGTTTTCTCTTTTTCAAGCTTTCAAGTGGTGCAGTTATGAAATGTTTCAAGGTTTCAAATCTTGACACTTTGTGGAAACTCTAAAAAATGAATCCAGCCAAAAGACTCAAGTACTATTATTTAAACATCTTTATTGAATATCACTCCAAAGATTTGTATAACACCTACCAAAAGAGCTCTTATATAACAATTGTGTGAAGAATTTTAGAAGTCTAATGAGGCTAAACTAAATATTCAGAATTATAGAAATCTAAAAATGTCTGAAAACCAATAGCAAAATGTACAACAAAGAAATAAATAAATGTTAGTATTAAAAACAACTTACCAATCGTGCATTGTCAAACTGATACTAATTTAATATAACAGTAACACACATCCATCTGTTCCCTTCGCGTAGTACCTGAAATTTTGGTTTAATCGCTGTATATTACACATAGGGCAGACGAGTGCACGGCTGCAATCTGTTCAAGAACGTAAAACATTTGTAAAATCAGCCAGTATCAAAAAGAAGCATCTTGGAATATGCAAATGCTATTTGTGTTGCATTTAAGTATTTGAATTGTCACACTTTGTGAGGCACAATTAGGCAACGCAAATGCAAAATGAATTTGCAATCACATCTGAATTTTGACAATATGCTAATACCTCTAGTCTTCAGACCAAGTGCTTGTTGTCTGTCTGGATTTTCATGTGCATCTCATCACACATTTAGAGCATTTGTGCATGTTTTATCAACTGTAAAAGCAGGCTCCTTCTGACAAGATGGGACAAATATAATTAAAGGGATAGTTCACCCACAAATGAAAATCCTGTCATCATTTACTCACCCTTCATGTGTTCAAAACCTATTTGAGCTTCTTTCTTCTGTTGAACACAAATTAAGATATTTAGATAAATACTGGTAGCTGGTACCCATTGACTTCCATAGTGCTTTCCCCTAGCAACCAGCATTTGTGCACAGCAAAAAAAAAAAAAAAAAAACTTGTAAAGATTTAAAGAGTAGATGATGCGGTAATTAACTTTTTTTTTTCTGAATAATCCCTTTAAACTTAACATAAAATTTTAGGGTTCTGTTAATATTTTCAGCCTCTTTGTGTAAATAAAAATGCTTTTTATGATGAACTTTTGGTGCATATTTGCTTATTCAAACTGACCAGCCAGCAAAGTGAAATCTATTTCAACATGAAATCTATTTCAACATACAGTATAACTGCACAGATGTTCAATGTGCTTTTTAATGATAGAAAGAAGGGAAATTCAGATGTAGATTTGTAGACATAGTTGCATCATAAGGACAGCCAGATGAAACTTATGCCTTCAGTATGCTGCTGTTAGAATCTAAAATGTCACTAACAGTTCTTAGAGGAGTAGATTTATTATTGGAAATGGTCTACATTTTATGCAGCAATGTGGAGAAAAAAATAAAGCTAAGGCAACAACATTTTTATCCAGGGGTTCTTCCCTTTCTTATTCTTATAAATTAACTGAAAGAACAACAGATTTTTCAGTTTCTAAGTTTCCCCTCAGTTGTGCCTAAAATACAGTGGACATACTTATTCTATCTGAAAAGGATATTTCACACTACTATTGTGGTCTTTTTTAAATATATTTTGTGTGTGTGTGTGTGTGTGTGTGTGTGTGTGTGTGTGTGTGTGTGT
>CAIGQW010000350.1:4663164-4674781 GCA_903798125.1 Danio choprae | reverse complement strand
GTGTGTGTGTGTGTGTGTGTGTGTGTGTGTGTGTGTGTGTGTGTGTGCGCAGATTTTAGCTATTGTTTACAACATTCTGGATACCTATAAAAAGCCTCATGTTCAGTCTTTCATTTAGCGGAAAACCACTAAAACTTTGTGCAACAATGATCAGGGGTGAATTTTCCCAAAATCATTGTTAGCCAACTAAAGTCGCAAGTTTTGTCCTTACAAACACAGTTCAGCGATCCAGAATCCATCATTTCAATGAACATTTCGCAAACAGTGTCACAGTGTATCTTGTGTGGTTGCAACTACACCTCTAGAGCTGTAGTTAAAAGCTGGCTGAGTTCTATTCCGAGTCATCCCCCATATGCCCTATTCCTTTACAACACTTCACCGTCCACTTTGATTTGAAAAAAGCTCAAAATTGTTTCTCTCTTTGCTTTCAAATTTATTTTTACAGTTAAGACCAATTCAAACATTTTTTACAGATGAGGTAGATCAGCCATACGTGACTTGATTTGATTTACAACCTGAAATTTTCATTACATCACCAACATTTATGAAAACAAACAATATACGTTAATGATTTTAATTTATATAATTAAAAATATATATCCATACTGTACATGACACATACAGCATTTTTGAGCGTGTCAAAGTTATAAAAGTAAACCTTTTAAAATAATAAAAGAAGTAATAATAATAATAATAATAGCCTACTTAAATAGCCTACTTAAAAATGATGATAATAATAATAATAATAATAATTACTATTATTATTATTATTATTTCTGAATATAAATTTAATTATATGCAAAAAATAAATGTAAATAATCATTATTTGTCCATATATGATTATATATGAGATTAGCCTGTGTTAGCTATTGTAAGTTGGCTTTATGTTTAAGAATAGAATATGGAATATTCTCAGTAACATTTGTAAAAGAATTAAGTGTTTCAATTAAGTATGCAAAGGAAAACGAATGCACCAAATCACATATTGGATAAAAATATGAGGGGATCTTTGCCCCCTCAAACACTCCCACACTCTCCTCATAACTTATACTCCCCATAATCATTGCACAATTTAATATTTGCACATTTACAAATTGCACATATTCATTGCACTCATTTATTTTGAATTGTACATACCCACTGTACATATACATTTGTAATTATGTCCATATATATCTGCATACTTCTGATTATTAATAGCAACCTGTACATATATTCATCTATTGTAAATCTCTGTTCATAGCTAAACAACCTGTATATAATGTTCATGGTACATCCACCTGTAAATATCACCATAGTTTTTCTATAACGTCACTTTATAACTTATACCTGTATCCTGCACTTGCTGCTACTGCACTCCTGGTTAGACTAAAATGCATTTCGTTGCCTTCTAAAAAAAAATGTGTCTGCATGTGAGTGTCAAAAATATAATTTTTTACAAAAAAAAAAAAAAACAACAACAACAACAACAACAACAACAATTTGATGCGGATTTTCTCTAAAGAAATTGTTACTGCAGCCTGTTTAGAGCTTAATTTCTGTGATTTAATTTAAACTATCGTGGTTCAGATGATGAATTTGCAAAAGAGTAACTACGGTTTTGGGAAACACACAACATTGTGCATTTCCTAACTAATGCATTTTATCATGGTAGTTCAGCCGCATGTTACATCGTTGTAACTCCTGGGGTTCCACAAATCACCAACAATTGGTTTTACAGTAGTAAGACTAACAGGAACCTTCGGCAGAAATCTGTGACATTCATATCAAATCTTATATTATTAATGCATTATATATATTAAAGGAAAAGTGTACAATAATTACCATATTTACTGTTAATACATCGTGTTATTTGGGCATTTGTACTAAAGTACCATATGTTATTGTTTTGCTTACTTAATGTATGTACAGTAGGTTGTAAGCACATAAGGCAAAGCTGTTACAATTTTTTTATTCAAGTTTTTAATAAATGAGATAATAAATTTACATTTAGATACCAACTCACATTCCTGCTACTTTCAACTCAAGCTACTGTCAAATTTGCATTTCTAAGAGACTTGTATAATGAATTACATGTTCAGTGCGACCAAACCAGGTGTTCTTGCCACCATCTGTAGTGCTTGATACCAATGGTGCCAGTGCTTTCAAATGTTAGCCTGGAGCCTTAAATGGTGACATGGCCAGTGGATTAAGGCTCTTGAAGTTTTCATACCTTATTGGAAAAGGGGAAGACAACAGCCTTTTATTCTGTTTTCTCTAGTCAGGTACCAAAACCTGTTGGATCTTGTACAGTATAATTAACACTAACCCAGACAATATATCACTTCAAACTTTTAAAACTGTCAATAAGTCACTTTTTCAAACTTTTCAACATCAAAAGTTGTAGGAAAAAATATCAAAAGTCCCAATACAATTCAATATAGTCCCGATACAATTTAAATGCATAAATAGCATTGGCTATAAACAACTTTTATTATAAATATCATGCCTGATAAGTTTATTTAAAGTGAAAATGAAGCTGTGTGTGGGAAATCATTATATACTTGCTCGTGTCTTTCTCAACTCCAAATGGCACCGATACAAATGTGTTCGCATCTTTGAGGTTAATTGATTTTTAATTGAAAAGGTCATAAAAATATAGCAACTGTGCTTAGTGGAAGGATATATTAAGGCAAGCTACAAAGCTTACTTAAACAATACAAATGAGAATGTGTATATACTGCCAATATGTTTCATCATTTTGTATACATCATATAAGAGTAGGTTTACATCAGCATCTCTTGGGAGCTAGTGGCCTTAACTTCACCCAACTCAATTTTACAGATGAAAGATCTAACAAAACAAACATCCATGTAAGGCTTTTTTCCCCCACAAATTATCTCATGTTTATAGCAAATTATCTCACGATCAGCGAATGACGGCCCTTGGGGTTATATTGTTTAGTGTGTGTGAGCTTCATCCTGCCTTTCTGTGAGTCACACAGCACTTTCACTGCTGGCTCAGTCTACTGAACAATGTGATCACTCCAGTTGTCATTAGATGGAGCGATTTATGCTGAACACCCAGCGCAATGCCTCCTGAGTCACATCCTCAACTCAAAGCCACACACATACCTCATGCCTGCTCATATCCCACACTGAGTCATACCCGCAAAACACACACACACACCCAGCTGAGGTGCACCACAAGAGTAAATCGCTACCCATATAGTCATACTCCAATGTCAAAATTCTGTCAATATCTGTTTAATATCTGTTCAATATCAATCAATATCTGTCATTCACGTCTCAACCATATTTGCATATACAGCTGAAGTCAAAATTATTTGCTCTCCTGTGGAATTTGCATTCTGTAATTATTTTTATCTTATATTTATTATTATATTACATTTAATATTTCCCAAGTGCTGTTTAAGAGAGAGATTTTTTAAACAAGTTTTAATAACTCATTTCTAATGACTCATTTCTTTAGTCTTTGCTTTGATGACAATATATAAATTGTAAATAATATTTTACTATTATTTTGCAAGATACTAGTAATCAGCTTAAAATGCGATTTAAAGATTTACCTAGGTTATTATGTTAACTAGGCAAGTTAGAATAATTGGGCAAGTCAATAGGTAACAGTGGTTTGTTCTTTAGACAATCAAAAAATATATATTTCTTAAGAGAGCTAATAATATTGACCTTATTTATTTATTATATATTTTTTGTATTATTATTAAAAACTGCTTTTATTTCAGCCAAACCAAAAGAAGCAAGACTTTTCCCAGAAGTAAAAATATTATTGGAAATACTGTGAAAATGTCCTTGGTCTGTTCAGGCCCCGGTATATTTCAAACGAACTTGAATTAAGAACTTAAATTTGATAATTTTGAACAAAACTAAGTTCTTTTTGAATTTGTTTCAGCAGTTTGAAACCGCTCACCAAAGCAAACTTTTAAGGGGGATTGCGTTTTGACTCCAAAATACCTTTGAGCTGCCATTGGTCCATTGCATTTATGCAATCGGTGGGAGTGTTCTCGAACTCTACCTTCTTTAGCATGCATTTACTTCCACCCCCGATTTGTTTCTCATCGTCAGACAGGAGAATAACAACAACATGAACAAACTGGAGAGTCAAGCAGCAGAGCTGGTTTGTACGGAGCAGAAAATAACTTTTGCCGCCATCGCTGTTGTGTTTAGGGTTAGACACACGAGCAACGTGACGCATATACAACTCTGCCTCATGCAGCACGGGGGTATCTGAATGTTCGAAAACAGTATACCATCACTCAGCCTTTCAGAGTTTCTTTTTGCTCTCCAACAAAAAACTAAAATTGTGTTCTTCTATTTCGTTTGAAGTATACTGAGGCCTTGAAACATCACTTGGGAAATATTTGAAAAAGAATAAATAAAGTAATTTTGACTTCAACTGTACTCTAATTTGCAATCTCTTCAATTTGTTTCTAATTTGATTTCTTTCTCCATCGTTCCTTCATGGCTGGTAGTCAGTGAGATGGATATGGAGGGTGAGGGACGTGCTGCATTCTTCAGCAGGCATTCTTCAGTGGGATAATGTGTTGGTATGAGCAGTATGTGGCAATCTGCCTGACTGGCTTCCAGCGCTATAGAATCATAAAGTAATAATAAACGCTCGGATACAGATAAGAACAAAAATATAGATCCGCAGGCATGTAGAATTACTTAACAAGAAAACGAGCACGGCTTGTTCAATAGTAAATATAGTGTGGTTTACCACTATGAACTGTTGTGTTTTATGTTGGGGGGGGTGCATCACATAAAGGTTCTAGATACAGAAACATTATTAATATCATCTAAGGTAGTAGTTCTTAACCTAAGTGCTTAAAGCAAACTTCAGTAGGGGCGAGATGAATTAATTATGACTTAAAGAACTTTATTAAAATTCTCTAAAATTGTTGAGAACTAAACACGTACATTTATTCATTTATTTCTGGCTTCATTTGAATTTTAATGAACAACAAAACAGAATCAAAATCTTGTATCCTCTGGTATGACAAAATTATCGGTTGTTAAATTATTAAATATGCTAATCATTTTTTTGTGTGTCATATTTAAAATGTTTGTCCTAATTACAGCACAAACACGGAGACAATATTTTAACAAATAGTTTTTAAATAGTTTGTTGGAAATTGAAGCTGTTCAAGTCAAACAAGTTGAGAGTTGCTTGAAGCTATAGTAAAATGTTACAAGTAAGTTATAGATTGGCGAGGTGCAATTTCAAAGTAAAATTTAAACACTGATATAATGAGGGCTGTAATTATTCATTCATTCATTCATTTTTTTTCGGCTTAGTCTCTTAATTAATCTCGGGTCGCAACAGTGGAATGAACCGCCAACTTATCCAGCGTATGTTTTATGCAGCGGATGCCCTTCCAGCTGCAACCCATCACTGGAAAACATCCATACACACTCATTCCCACACATACACTACGGACAATTTAGCTTACTCAATTCACCTATACAACCGAATTCACAATCCTTGTTGAAGAATTTTGCTTGCACATTTCAAAATAAATATAGTAATCTAACCTATGTGCCCGATAGCTTCTTTCCTTCAATTACGTGAGCAAAGATTCGACCGTTGAGTGCATGAAGGGTTCAACATCACACACTTCTTTTTAATCAACTGAATGAGTACATCATATAGGTATTTAAAGTCCACTTTTAGTTCCTTTTAGAATTTAGCGTGAATGCACTACTTGCACTATTTAGATTATAAAATGGGTGTGCATAAATATGTGATTTGAGATGCACCTACATTCTGGAGACACCAAAGACTAATATTACATATTGTGCAACTGGGCATAATTGATCTTCTTTAATGAAAAGATGTTTTAAGTACTGCATACTGGACTCTGGCATAAAGAGCATAAAGGCCAAAGAGTACTTCAGTTTTAATAAGTACAGATATTTTATCAGGAAAGTATACAGGTACATGCACACAGCCAAAAGTTTTGTCCACAAGTTTATTATTGAACAAAAGAAGACTTTTGGTCAGAGAACGAAAGGAGGACAGAAGAAGATTCAGAAATGAACAGAGAAGGATTGTAAAGCAGAACTCAAGCTGAACTCATTCAATCTCCTCTCTTTCCTTCCTCTGTGGAAACAGTAAGAAGGATAGATAGACATTCAGTGTGTGTGGGAGCTATGCTCTCTGCCCATTCCTCCATCACCTCCGCTCCGCCTGGGTCATCCGTCTATTGATGGCTGGAAAAGGATAAGCGATATGAGGCGGAGGAGTCAGTCTGCTCCACTAACCGATCGCTCACTGGTAAGTACACTTGGCGTATATTGGCAGGAAGATGCATGGAGTGTGTCAGTCTCCTGCCCTGAGGTCCAGAATTCATAATCTGGGTGTTACTATTCAAAGATCACAGGCAATTACGGTTGTTACTAAAATTGTATGTCTGCCCCATGTCTGGGTGTGAACATGTGTGAATGAGCTAAATGTCTGGGACTGTGCTGGACAAACACTGTTTGAGAATGATCAATAAGGGGAGCAACAGTCGATACTCGTCGTTTCCCTTATGACAAACAACATGTTCCTCTCTCTTCTGCCTCTCCATTTTTATTCTTCTTCCTCGTGCCAAGTCAATCCCTCCATCTTCCTTTTCCTTTGTCTTTCGCCTTGTCTCTCGCCTTACCACCCCCCCACCCACCTGCTTGCTCTACTGCAGTGTGCTCTGATTGGATGAAAGCTTGTCTCGAACCACTTTAACTTTGTCCGAGTTGGTTATACTATTGGCTATCTCAAACAGGCCTAGGCGAGAGAAAGAGGGAGGGCGGGGGACATTACCCTTCGTCCCATACCCGCTGTGGGGAGGGCGCAGTGGGCATGACTCCGCAAGCAAGGTCCAGGCAGATTGGCGGCCTGCCCTGATAGGACTGGATGGAGCCGGAGAAGCCTGTTTGGCCTGAAGGCCTTTAGAGATTAACGTTTATTTGATCGGGCACATCCATGGGCAGCTATCCCACAACAAAGATGGGCTCTAAGAGGGTGCCAGGAGACTGCTGAGTCATGTTTTCTTTCTCTTGTTTCATGCACAGATGTGTTGAATCCAGAACAGTTTCTGATTTCTTTTTTCAGAAAGCAAATACTTTGGCCGTTTTATTAATATTTCAGTAGTTTATGGATTCACATTTATGTGCTTTAGAGCACAATGGCAATTATTGCACTTTTTACAATTGCAAGTATATTCCCTGAATGTCAAAATTACTGCTTTATTTCTCGTAACTGAAAATTCATTCATTCATTCATTTTCAACCGTTTATCCGGGGCCGGGTCGCGGGGGCAGCATTCTTAGGAGAGAACCCCAGACCTCCCTCTCCCCAGACACTTCCTCCAGCTCCTCCGGGGGGATCCCAAGGCATTCCCAGGCCCGCCGAGAGACATAGTCCCTCCAGCGTGTCCTGGGTCTTCCCCGAGGCCTCTTCCCGGTGAAAAATGTATTTATTTTTTTATTTTTTATTTTCAAAATTGTGACACTATTTAACAGTTGTTAATTGTTCCTTTGTAATTCCAACTTTTTGTTTTAAAGTGTGAATATTCTCCAATTGTAACTGTGACTCACTGTTTTGACTGTATTTCAGAATGTATCTTTACATCTACCAGGGACTTTATATCTCACAACTGTAATTGCAACATTAAATTTCACAGTTAGACTAACAATATGACATCGCAATGTGACGTTATCGGATTTCATACCTCTGCAACTCACAACTCAAAAAAGTTTGTGCTATCAACAGATTTTAAGCACTGGACAGGACACATAAGTGATACTGTATTCCCTGGATCATGTTTTTAACTACAGGATCACACAGGACACTCGCACATGCACAGCTGCTGTTCTTCTATTCAAATGATGAAGATGATATTTGTTTGACTCATGCATTGTAACTACACAGGGGCGGTGCCACCAACCACTCCCTTTTTATAGCACTGTTCTGCTGGGTCATGTTTTGAAGAGTAGAATAGACAGCTCCTATAGGACACTGGTGTGACAGTCTGCCACCTGCAGATTCACTTCAGCACTGCAGCCAGACATACTTATCAAGGGACATATCAGATCTTTCTTACCTCCGCAAGAAAAGTCCATGCTGAATTTGGAGGTTCACCTGGAAGAGAAAACATATCTCGGATCAGTGAAAAAATAATTAGAAAAAAACCTTTAAAGAAATATTTGCAGTGGCATGACTCTGGAGAATCTCAGAAACAGACTTGGCTCACATAGGCAATTCATGATCTTTACTTTACCCCCCTCGCCCATTCTGTCACTCTGCCACAATCTATCTCTATCCCTTCATTTATTTCTCTGTGTACTGTGGAATTATTCTTTTCTCCGGTTCCGAATCTACCTTAGCCCCTCCTCATTGATTTGCTCCCTCCCACGTTGTCCTCAGATGCCCCGGCCTGGCGCCCTGTTTAGCTCATGTTGGTGCTTTTCCTGTCTGTGTGTGTCTGTGTGTGTGTGTGTGTGTGTGTGTGTGTGTGTGTGTGTGTGTGTGTGTGTGTTTGTGTGTGTGTGTGTATGCACGTCTTAATGTTTCAGTGTTTCATTGTGCTCCATTGAATGTCAAATATTTACACTATTTTTTATTGCCAAAGCAGATGTGTGTGGGCAATTGTTATTAAAATTAATATTATTTAATAAAAAAACATAAAAGAAAATCTAAATACATAAAGGAGCTAATATATTTTCCTTCTTGCAGAATGCAGTTTTTCATTATTTGGTATTATGTCCAATTTGTGAAAAACCTGTTTAATTATGTCGGACTTCATTTCACGCACTTCTCACATTCGTCTTCACGCCTACAGAAAAGAAATTAGGATTTGTCTCATTTCCGTTTTGTTTGCATTGTAGTGTTTTATCTTGTAGAAGCCATGCTTTTCTCTCTTTTTTCCCCCTTCTCGCTCTTCGGTTAGTCCCTGCTTTAATTTTAATTAACGTTCTATCGCTCTCTCTCTTTCTGGTGAGGAAGGGGGTGGGAATTGGGGTGGATATCCGCATTGGTTGCCATGGCACCAGACAGCTCCATTTCTACCAAAGCACATGAGTAAAGTGTGTGTGCGTATGTGTTTGTGTGTGTGTGCACGCATGTGTGTGACTGTGATATACTGAACAATTTGTTATGCAAATGTTTTAGTCTTAGTTCATTCATTCATTCATTTTCATTTCGGCTTAGTCCCTTTATTAATTTGGGGTCGCCACAGCAGAATGAACCGCCAACTTATCCAGCATATGTTTTACGCAGCGGATGCCCTTCCAGCTGCAACCCATCTCTGGGAAGTTTTAGTCTTAGTCTTAACTTAATTTTGTGCTATTTTCTTAAAGACAGATTTAACCTCTTCGGATGTCGCTATTTTGGTTTTGGTGTGTTTTCAGTTCTTCTAGAGGTTAATATAAGAGAACATCTGCTGCAAAGCTTTCTAATCCTCCCTGAGCAGTGTTTTAGATCTGTTGCTGGTCTCCTCTACGTTTTGTTCTCCTTTGTCTTCCCAGAAGAGGGCAGTATTGTTTTACAGACTCCCCTTACCCAGAATTCTGAACTCAGGTTCAGCGCTATTGATCATGTGGTGCATGTCACTGGGGGCTCAGAGTGGCTGCTGTTGACGTGTGTTCAAGTCATTAAAAAGAAAACATTGTAAGACCCTTTTGGTGTCTGTTTGGTGAAACTGAAAAACTCTTCATGGGATCCACATTTAACATAAATTGCATGCAGTATGTGTATATGCAGTATGTGTATATGCAGTATGTGTATATGTTTATAGGTTTTTAAGATTTGTATATTTTCTTGCCATAAAAAATATGAAAATTCAATTGGGAAGGAAATGACTAATTGCTTTAATGGGATCAACATTTATAATAAAATTATGAATCTTGAGCAAAAAAACTGGAGAAATAGACACACACGCACGCACGCAGACACGCATGCAGGCACACATGCACGCACACACACACATACGTGTCTGCCAGGAAGTACTAAAATTGAGTTTTTACAATGATTCCATATACAGTAAGAACATTTTTTGGTTCCCCAAGGAACCTTAGAAAAGTTCTTTGAACTTTGTGAAGAACATTTTCATAAACTAAAGAATACTTTTCCACTATAAAGAAACTTGTGTAATGAAAATGTCTCAAGGATGTTAAATGTTCTTCATAGAACCACTAATGCAGAAAAAGAACATTTATTTTTAAGTGAAATAGTTTTTTCAGGTGGTTAAGGTATTTTGTAAGAAGATACAGTACATATGATGACAACACATTTACCAAAAGTTCTAGATAACTGCCACAAAAGTCACATGTATTTACCTCAACAACTATGTGTAACGGAATAATGTGCTCAGAGAACAAAAAGTAAAGATAAGATGTTTGGTCATTCCGAAAAGCTGAAGCCACAGCCTGTTTTGAAACAGTTCTGAGAAGCAGTGACCAATTTCTAAAAAAAAAAAGTGTTAATTTAGTTTTGTTTTTTTTAAAACATGGAATGAAAATGTGGCTTTATTTCCAAACTGTTTTCCAACAATTCTTTTCTGTGGTCATTCTTAAATGCTTGAGACAAATACTGTCAAGAATATTTTTGGGGGGAGAGGCACTGCCAGTAACACATTAGTGTTAACACAGTTATGATTGTGTTATCTTTTTAAAACTATTTTAAGAACTGCTCATGATGTTGTTTTTTCATTTAACTCATAATATCAATACAAATACAGTGAATAACAGTGATAAGTGAGTGAAGCCACATCATGAAACTGACCTGAACTTGCAGAGACACGTAATTGTGATATTTGGAAATCTTCCTTAAGCACATACATTGACTACACCACAAGGTAAGTGTACAGTACTGAGGGCCTTAGCTTTGAGGATGATCCTCTTCACCAAGTTAAACAAAAGGGCCTCTCCAGTGGCCTGTAAGACAAACACCCTTCCTAGAGAAAACACTGACACAGTTACACTGTAACCCATACTGCGCAAGAGAACGCCTTCTCATACACACGCACACGCACACGCACACACACACACACACACACACACAGCTGTGCAAAGGCCCCATGGAGAGGTACAACTATGCGGATGTCTTGAGCCCAGAGCAAAGTAAAAACAATAGAGCCTTTGACTGTCAGTCTTTCTGTATTTCACTAAAGTCAAATTGTCTGTTTTACCTGTAGTTAATCTTTCTTTTTTTCTTTGCAAGGCTCCCATTCTAAGTCACATTTCAAATTCCTTGACTTTCCTCTGAATGAAAAGATGAATTTCCATGACCTATGATGGACACAAAACAGGCAGCTGTTGTGTTAAGGACTAAGCAGACGAAAAAAATTATATTATTTTAATAGCCTGGTGACTGAATTTGACTTAGGTAATTACTGGTTGATAATCAGGAAAATAATATAATGGCAATGAAAACAGCCTAACCATAACAATAGGAATAACATATTTTTAAAAAATGCTAAAAAGGAACAAACAAAAAAAAAGGTACAAAAAAAAAATTAAAAATTAAAAAAAAAAAAAAAAAGGTACAAAAAAAAAATTACATTTTGATAAATGAAAATTTAAAATAACACACAAAAATCCCTGAAAATCCTTGTATTATGC
>CAIGQW010000350.1:4651387-4662764 GCA_903798125.1 Danio choprae | reverse complement strand
TCTGGGACTTGTGGGGGAAACCGGAGCACCCGGAGGAAACCCACGCCAACACAGGGAGAACATGCAAACTCCACACAGAAATGTCAACTGACATAGCCGAGGCTCGAACCTGCGACCTTCTTGCTGTGAGGCGAACGTGCTACCCACTGCACCACTGTGAGGCCCATATATGTTCTTTATTTTAAATAAAGTTTAAAGTTTGTTTTAGTCTATAAATGTCTGATAACATTCCTTTCATAATTTAAATAAAAATAAATGTTGTTTTTTTTTCCCGAATAACCCCGTGATTGTTCTTAAATTGTATCGAATATATCCACTGGATAGACCAAAAGCCAAATTACACAAAACTGCCAAGGGTTTCTACTCAGAACGAACATGGTTTCCACCCTAAAAGGCCTCTCTGAGTAGGTGAGTATGTTAATGTATGTCTCTCTAAATGTATGTGTGCGAGCACTGTAAACATACTGTGCCGCTCTGAAAAAGCTGCACCCTGTGACCCTGGAAACTGCTGCAGTGCAACAAGTTCATTCAAATACATGCGCACACACACTCAGCAGAGGCCTCTCTGGGAGGAAACACACATGCCTTCTCCAGCTGACACTGCCAGCACACACATACATGCACATGTTTGGCTTCTTCCTTTCCTGAGCAGCAGACAAATGCAAGGAAAACACTGACCCCCCGCAAATTATTGCACTACTAAACACACAATTCCTGTCCATTAGGCTAAAGTCACATGACCATTACACAAACAACACTGAACAAGCCTTATATATAGACTAGGTTTTAAATTTGAACACATAAAAATATATTTTTCACACTTCTAAAAAATAAAACGATAAAACAGGACAATGTTTATATTATTTGGTCAACTAAGAGACATTCTGAGGCTTTCAATTTCCAGTCAACCGAGAGAGAGAGAAAAAAAAAAAAAGGAATGAAGGAAAATATCCATCAACGAGTTGCTCAATGAATCGGCGTTTGGACTGTGGCCAGAAGTCCTGAAACTGTATCAACATACATTTTTGCCTGTCAAGCTGCATTCCAGAGCTGTGCTTTCTCTTTCTGGCTTGAGAACGGACACCCCAGTCATTTACCTGTTCAAGAGAAGCCACAGCTCCTCATTGTTCATGCTTTCATTGTTCCTGGTATTCTGGTTTCTCGGTTTACACTAAAATGGATGTCATAAGGGGTGTTGAGTTTCTAGTCTCACATGTTTCTTTTCTGACTGAAAATAGGAAGCCTTTTGAGGTACAAGCTATTCCGAAGTTCTCTTCAAGCAAAGAGGCATTAAAAGTCTAAATATGCCCAGAGACGCATCAAAAAGTGAATCGAAATGCATTCAGCTTTGTTAAAGCATGCTCCTGGTCAGAGTATAACTGAAAAATTTTCTCTTTGTAATAAAATACAATTTTCTGGTTTGTAACACCCAGGGACTATCTTCAAGATGAATTTATATTATTCAATGAGTTGTGGATTACTGAAGTAAGCACTTCATGTTGACTTTCTGATGATGTCACTAGGCCCTTCCGAGCCCTTATTGGATGATAACAAATAGTCACAGAGCTGCTTTGGGCATCATTTGAGCAATTTCATAATCTAGTCTGAATTCTTTCGGGTTTATAACACTTTACAGAATACGTAAAAACTGATTTGTGTTTTGGCCAACATAACCTACCATAAAGGCTCCTACAAACGCATGCATGTGTACCATTCATTATATGGACGTCAATGTGTTTGCCTTTTGATGAAAACAAACCCTTGCCCCTGTGGAATAAACAGATATGGCGAAAAATAAATTGATAGGTGAAATCATAGACATCGTTGAAATATTTTGTCCTATTTAAAAGTTAAAACAATTCCTATTACTTATTTACAGAGTTGTACATTACAGAAATTACATTTTGTGACCAGGACTTCACGTTGACTTTATCTGTTGAAGGAACAGTGCGTCACTGTGTGTGTGTGTGTGTGTGTGTGTGTGTGTGTGTGTGTGTGTGTGTGTGTGTGTGTGTGTGTGTGTGTAAAACTGCAAAATTTACCACATGGACTTCTACATTTAAAAGGATAATAAACATTCAGCTTTCTTTTAGCTTTCTTCAGCTGCCCTGGCTGACGTTCATACACACAGTCTCATTCTGTCATGTGTAATGTACACAAAGAGGAACGCTCATGTTTTGCTAAGAAATGCTCAAAGTCAAACGATGTGTTAGAAGATGTTTCTGCAGAATAAATTGAACAAAGACCTGCTAAATAAACCCAAAATAAAAGCGAACACAAAGGAATTAGAACGTCATAAACGGATGTTCCTAAAAACTATTAGGCTGTTCATCTGACGTTTTAGAGGGAGTTTACTTTGCTGAAATTAATCTGTGAATTAACACGAGAACGTGACTTTTCTCAGTGGTTGGATTTACTACTCAGAAGAACGTCGGGAACGTGTTCCGAGGCACCTCCCTAAAGCACTGCTGCAGGAAGAGATTTTCAAATTCACTGCTGTCTGTTTGTTTCTCCAAAAAAAAGGAGAAGATCCATTTAACATTACTATAGAATAACATACCTAAATATACACATATATTCTCAAATAACAGGTTAGATTTTTAAATTAGATTACACACGCACGCCCACACCCATGCATACGCACACGCGTACACACACGCACACACAAAAGTCATTCATAATTTATTTACTATCCACTTTTTCCATACTTGTTGGAACCTCTTTTTTCTGTTGAGCACAAAAGAAGATATTTTAAAGAAGGTCAGTAACCCATAGAGATTGACTTGCAAGGTATAGTAGATAAATTATTCTTTTTTCCCTCGTATAAAATGAAAACGATTAAAAATCAGTGTTAAAACACTATAGAAAAACTGTCATTTTAATGTGAATAGTTCTCATGAAAAAAAATAAATAAATCAAGGCCTAGTTGTAGACTAGAAAACAAAAATTAAGGACTAGAAAAAACGAAATTAACATCTGTTTTGAAAGATAAAACCGACAAAAAAATAAATACGAACAAAAATGTTTAGAGAGAGACCATTTGTTCAAAGATAATGTAGCCTCTTTATCTATCTGCAGGACATAAGCAGAAGAAAAGCTAAGAGCATGTATGAATAAATGTTGAAACGCACTTCTGAACCAGCACAAAAGATGACTTATTTGTTTAACAGAGATGCTGTTCTTCAATTTACACATTTTCATGTTTACCGAGGGTGATCTACTTTCACCTTCACTGACGCTTTTTAGTAATATGCCAGGGCCATATGTTCAGTGTGCTATACAATAAACTTGCCATAACACGGTCTGTGGTTTACTTTCACTTTAGATTTTGGAATTAGGCATATTCAGTTTTAGTGTTATGTTTGTGGATGAACATTCGGTGATGCTGGTGTTTATGTGACAGAAAGCGCTTAAATATGCATGCAATGGAGATGCATCTTACACACAGCAAATTACATGCACACCAACACCGAGTCCCTACAGGTACTGTAAATACTGGCCTGGCATATGTAATGGCAAGTTTATACTTGTATTTACAGAATTGTAAATGCAGATTATTTTGAAGACTAAAACTAAATCAAAATTTGCTGTCAAAATGTACTCTGATTAGCGCAGACATTTAAATTCTGGTCAATATGGCAAGTTAATCTTTTTGTAAAAGCTAAATTAAATAAAAACCCTATAATGGCAACCCTTTTGAATTAATCGAAGCTGTGATGACACTGGTACAATTGTATTTTGTAAATTGTCTGTGCTTATATGGATTATATGGTTGTTGTTGTTTTATTTGGACCTTGAGTGTCTTATTATGTTTGAATGAAAAAATGAATGAATGAGTGAATAAAACTCAGTAGTAGTCAACATTTGCAGTGAACAACACCCATTCATGTCCTAGTTAAGACATTTTTGAAAAACTTTGAATGTTTGATTTACTTTGAAAGTTGACTACTGTAGATCTCGATTTGCACTAACAAAAAAAAAGTAAGATTCACATTTAACAGTACTTTTATACATTTCCAATAATGCACATGCTACCTATCTACCCAATTATAGAGCCGAAATTACAAAAATCTATATTTTTGCATCCCTATTTAAGATTTTGCGTCACTAAAGCTTATAATGCACAACCATAAACATACACATGACTAAGCTCTGATAAAAGTAATGGAGAACTGTCCTTGTTTTACCATTTGTGAAATGTCTCCAATAAGTTACATGCAGTGTGTGTGCCAGTATAAGCTGCTTAAATTGTATTTCTTCAGTCACACATACAGATGACCTTTCCTGACCCCTGCAACTATGAAAACCCATTTCCTGTCATTCTTTAGACTATTCTGGGATACATGCGGATTCTATTTTCCAGTATCTGCAGCACCCTTCACAACCACAAACTCTAGAGGAATTGCATTATTTTGTCTAAGACATATCACTAATGAAAAAAATAAAACAACAAAAAAACTATAAGTAGACTGTCAGAACTCTATAGTGTCCTTTACAGCACACTACTTCTGATCTATTTCTGGATAGAGAGTTGTGTCCCTGTTTTGGTTGAAGGCACAGAGAGATAAACAGTATCTTTAGTAGACGAGAGAGAGAGAGAGAGAGAGAGAGAGAGAGAGAGAGAGAGAGAGAGAGAGAGAGAGAGAGAGAGAGAGAGAGAGAGAGAGAGAGAGAGAGAGAGAGAGAGAGAGAGAGAGAGAGAATGAAGAAATAGATGTTATTTTTACACAGCTGGGTCAGACTTAGCCCAAGGCATCTCTGTCTCACTCTCTCTTTCTTTATCCACCACACGGCAAACCGTGTCAGAATCCAACTCAAAGTCTCTTTTTCTTTTTATCCGTCCTGTTTTCGTCAGAGTTTCTCCTTTTGATCTTATAGCTCTTACATCTGTCAGCTACTTGCATAATTGAAAGGAATGTTCACTCAAAAATGAAACTTTGCTGTTAATTTAATTATCCTAAGGCCATCTAAAATGTAGGTGACTTATTTTTTCTTCAGTAGAACATTAAAGAGGATTTTTAGGTGAAACTGTGGTCCTATATGCAAGTCAATGGCTACTGGCACTTTTGAGAGTCAAGCAAAAACAAAATTGATACCCATGGCTCTTAATAACACATTGAAGTCCTTCTAAAGGAAACTGATTCATCTATGCAAGAAACTGAACCTTATTTACGTTATTTTCTTTAAACCACAGCCTTTAACACTGTTGGTTTACAACTCAAAAGGGAGGAAATGTGTGGTGTTTGAACCCTTTTCACAAGTGCGTGATGATGCGTTTAACTGTCATCAGCATCTTAAGTCCTTGACAGTTTTTCATATCTTGATTTTTATAATTTTTTAAATATGTACATTTATAAAGCTACTTTGTATTATATCATCTTTGCATCAAACAAATAAATAAAAAACGAATTTTAGCTTATGCAAGGTGTTTCTAATACAGCTTCTATGGACAGGATTGTAAATTTGATGTTGTTCTCTGTTCTGGCTGTCGTTTTCAGTCTCTCACAATTTTTGGTTTTTGAAAGAAATGCTATCAAGGAGTTTTGCTTTTATTAATTGAGAAAACAGGAATGCAAAAAATGCATTTGTGGTACTCTCCCATTCAATGCTCTCAAAGTATAACCAAATATGGAGACTTCCGCTGCTAAGACTGTCCATTGTTTATTAAATCAAAACTTGTTTGTAATGTTCTACTGTTCTACTGAAGATAAAATATCAGCTAAATCCTGGATGGTGGATAGCCAAAGCTTAAGTAGAGTATCTTCAAATTTAGAGCAAATCTTTGTTTAACAGACTTTAATAAGGTCAACAAGACAACTCACAAAGGTCACAAAGACTACTTCTGTTTAGTATGTCACATACAAGAGTGTGGAGAGATCTTTTGAGTTCCTCATGCAATATACTTATTATCTTACTGTGTTATATGGTATTTAATATCACTTTAGCTTTTTAAAGTATACTATATTGGGACGGTGCAGTACAAACGTTAAAGGAACACTCCACTAGTTTTTTTGGAAATAGCCTCTTTTTACCTAGAGTCACCTAGAGTTAAACAGTTGAGTTTTACTATTTTTTTAATCCATTCATCTGATCTGGTGGCAGCACTTTTAGCTTAGCTTTTAGCAGCTCTAATCAGATTCAATTATTTATGCTAAGCTAAGCTAAGCTAAGCTAAGCTAAAAGAGCTCCTGCCAGACCTGGAGATTGGCTGAATGGACTTAAAAATGGTAAAACTCATCTGTTTAACTTTAGGGCACTTGTAAAATTAGCCTGTTTCACTTTGACGGCCTTTGTAATGTTACAAAGGCTTTCTCTTGCAAATAAATATTGTCAACTTCAAAAATGAAAAATTATACCACAAATCCAACTAAATATTAGACTAAATAATTTTGTGCTGTTTCTTGAGAATCAAATATAATTTCTGAAAGATAATGTGATACTGAAGGTAAGGGGCTGCTCACATATAACCAAAAGCACATGGAAAGCTGTATGAAGTACGACTTAGTTCTAGTCACATGACTCGCGGTGAGCTTACAGCATTTTGAAAATTTGAGATGTTTTCAACTAGGTGCGGCTGAAAACGTGAGTGCGTCGTCACATGTGTGTGCACACAATTTAATTTGTGTGTGCAAAAGACGCAATTTGACCCCTAATGCAGCTAAAAATACAGGAATGAATACTATTTTAATTTTACATTTTATAACGATTTTTACTCAATTTTGGATATTATAAGCTGAGCTTTGGTAACCATTAGAGACTTAAAAAAACACTAAAACAACTTTTGAGACCTCAAAACTTTGAGGGGTAGTATATGTTCTGTTCATATATGGAGCATATAGAAACTGAACACATCTGGGATCAGTCATGGTGGAAAACTGAAAACCAGATACAGTGCTTTGTGTATTTCCAGCATCAGTGCCGTTCTTTTAAATACAGACTGTCAGACCTCATCTAGTTCAAACAATCCCAAACGCTCCTTTGCATATATAAGCCAAGAGCTGGATTTAATGCATAGTACAGTCAACATTACAAGTGTTGATAGCTGAGCTTCAGTCGCCACATTCTTCCCTTCTGAATTTAGCAAGCAAAATGCAGAGCACTCGCTAATTATGGATTGAGCAATCTGATGCTTGTTTTTTCTCCATAAAGGCAACTGCAAGTGGTGAAGCGCTGTTTGTATCCCGACAGATGTAGTATCTATATGCGATAAAACCAATTATTATAAAATGTATGGACCCACTACATAAGTGATTTGTGTTTAACTTCTATGAACTAACATTTAAATTAATCACTTAATACAATGTACTTATTGTGCACATGCATGTTTTTTTTTTTAATCACACAACTATATCCCACCTCAATAGCAGCAAAAAGGCTTTGCAATACAACACAGAAGCACATTGTGCTTACAATATTTTTTGAAGTGCATGCTTATATAATGCAACCAAATGTATTGCTGGTATTACAGATAATAATACAGCTTAATTCTCCTTTCATACTGCTAAGCGTGCTAAGAAAACAGACTCCGAAAAAACTAAAAGGTGGAAGGCGACATTCAATTGAGCTAATATTAAAAAATGATATGTATTTGGTTTGTTTAATCCAAGCAAACACAACTGAGAAAACATGTGGCCTTCAAAAGCGCTTTGTCTACAGGTGCAAACCTTTTCTTTCTCTTGTTATGAACTAACAACAGGGGAAAAAAGGCATAAAAGAGTAGGAGAATATAAGCAAGATATAAAAAAAAAAGAGCAAGAGGTGGGAAAAGGCACTTTCGGTCAGTTCATATGAGGCATGACGGTTTTGGCAGTTGCTCTGGGCAACATGCCATTGTTTACATGTGGGAGGGATTATAACAGCTCTCAGCAACGCCATTGGCTGGGGTCAAGTTACATTCTATCAACAACAATTTTGAAATCTTGTGGTGAACACAGCAGTGCTTCAAATTCATCTCATGGAGTCTGAAATGTGAATTAAAATATCTTTACAAAATGAACACCAGTGCCATGAAATGATCAGACCTCAAATATCTTGAGTGTTGTGAAACTGACATAACTGGGTACATAAAACATTCTTCATTTGGCTACTTTTAAATAGTAATAACTCTCATATACACATTTAGCACTAATTATATAGTAACAACGTGATTTAAATTATATATTTTTTCTAAAGGCAGAGTGTAAAAACTTCAGCCATTACGCAACAACACAGGAAGCAACAAGTGGAGCAAAGGTAAAGATGGAAAGAGGGTATTTACAAAAATACCCTTTATATCTTAACAAAAAAGAACACGTTCTAAAACATCTACCAACACACAGCATTAATAATAATAATAATACAATTTGATGGGGGTCTCTCGTTCATTTTAACTACCAAAATCCAAACAAGAGCACTGCCCGCAATCTGAACTTTGACCTGTGAAGGACCAGAGTCCTTCATGACCTCATCGTCTCCTTTCACACACACAATGGGAGTCATCGTGACCTCCCGCTCCTCAGTTTGAGCCAGCTGAGCCAGCAGAGGACTAATCAGATTAAAAAGAGGAGGAAAGGGAGGAGATCAGACTGAATTAGATACAACAAGAAACACTGGTAATACTTTAGTATAAGTAACAATTCTCACTATTAACTAGGGGCTTATTACCTGCCTATTATTAAGATATTGGCTATTTATTAGCACTTATAAAGTACATATTCTGCATGATCTTATTCTACATGATCCTACCCAATACCTAAACCTAACTTCTGCCTTAATAACTATTAATAAGTAGCATAAGTAGCTTATTGAGGCAAAAGTCGCACAGTGCAAAAACTGCTTTTCTTACATTTTGTCTTCTTTCTACACTAAATATCTCAAATTTCTTAAAAATCGAGAAGCATTATTGTCTTGTTTTCAGAAAAAAAGTTAAAATTAAGCGAGATTTTCATAAAAGAAGCAAAACAATCTGCCAGCATTTTTTTATTTTGCTTATTCTACTGGAAGATTAGTTTGCTGGTTTTAAGGAAAAGCGCGTTTAATTTTACTTATTTTCTCAGAAAACAAGACAATAACTTTTACTTTTATACTAAAGAGTTCTTGATTTACAAATTTTCGGGTAATTGGTCTAGAAACAAGAGAAAAAATCTAAGTAAGAAAATAATGCTAAATAGTTTGTAAATATCAAGTATTGTACCTTAAAATAAAGTGTGACTCAAACACTTTTTAATCTCAGGTGCCTGATTTTGGTCCCCTTTTCTTAATCTTTGTTAGTGAAACCAAATGAAGTCTTGAGATTGACGCTTCAAGTGCTGAAAGACATGTTTGCGACTGTAGCAAGTGTTGAAAGTCCACTATATGACCAGTGGTGTTTGTGCGAAGATGGTCAGCATAAGGGGAGGATGATGACTGAATGACCTTCACATGTGCCTGTTGTTATTTTCCATAGGGGGTCAGCCACTAAGAATGCACGGCATGCAAAGACCACATATCACAACCTCCCTATCTAGTCATTTATGGGTTTCTCTGCAACTGATTCGTCTGTTATCATTAAGCGCAAAACTTGCGATAACAGATTGAAACCAAGTAAAAAAAAAAAAAGTGTCTATTTTAGGCGGTTTCCCCTCAGGATATCCTTTTGGACATGCTGTATATTTACTTTCAACCTCTCGTACAGATTACCACCCAACCAGCCCATGCAATGCTTGTGCAGAAAGTTACCTGACAACTTTTGCAGGCAGACTGTGCACACATCGATAATGCAGCATGAGCAGAAACAATTCAAGCCCATTAGCAAGTAGCTGATGAGCGATTGTTTGCATTCGGAGTAATAAGAAGGAATCAGAGCTTTTTTTTCGTACATCGCTTGCTTTATCAATCAAGCGACAGCCCATGCAGACAGCTGTGAGGAGCCGCTTTGATGTCGTCTGAAACTATGTCTCCGTGCGTGTGCCCCTTCAAAACACCAGGGAGAGAAACGGAGAGAGAGAGAGAGTCTCTATTTCGGGATGCAGTAGATGTCTGGACGTCTGAACAAAGGAGACACAGACGAGACAGGAGAGAAAGACGGCAGCTGAGTCTATCATGCACTGCAGCAGTGAGCGAAACCCCTTCGTTAGGACTGATACAGATGCACCAACACACATACGGAGACTCCAGATGTGTATTCTGACACACACATACAAGCATGCATGCATTTAACCTACACAGAGTTTGTAGAATAACTCACCATTCGCACAATACTTTTCACTGATTTTTACAAAGTCAATGCTTCTATCAGGTCTGTTCATGCAAACAACTGCCTTGTCTATACAAACAGCCTTTTTACTAAGCTAAACTGATTTTAAGCCACCTCAATGTGGAATATTGTTACATAATTTGGCATTAACTTATAATTCCCCACGTGTTTAGATGAAGAAAACCTGTGTGCTAACTTTAGACCCTCCCATTGCCATGAAGCGAGAAACTGTACTGAGAAAAACATGCCAAACTTAACCTCGCAAACACACACTCCAGACTCCTGAAATCTACTCACCCACTTCTCCACAACTTCAGTCGTCTGTTCTGTGTAGCGGACCGAGATATTTTGAAAAGCATGTACGACACACATTGTGCTCTGCTCCTCTATTTTACTTTACTTTTCCTTTAGGAGTCAGTTAAATCCAGCTCCAACCTCCACCCATGAGCAACAATAAGAGCGAGAGCAAGCGAGAGAGAGAGGGAGGGAGAGAGAGAGGGGGAGAGAGAGAGAGAGAGAGAGAGAGAGAGAGAGAGAGCGAGAGAGAGAGAGAGAGGGCAAGAGAGAGAGAGAGGGCAAGAGAGAGAAGCTAGTGAACGCTCCAGACACAAACGCTCAGTGAAAAGACCACGGACACTTTTCTGCATATTCCTCCACCCCCCACCCTCCTGCCCTCCCCTCTCACACTCAGTCCTAAAACAGAGCAGAAGCCATCTGCTCCAGTCCAAAGTCCACTGCAACTCCAGCCGCTGTCAGAGAGGAACAATCACAACTTACTGTTTGCACTCTATTGAGTTTGCATCCTCACAGTGTGTGGAGTTATGCGAACATATGACAGTGGTTGTATTATTATTAATATTATTCTTTTAAAAAGGAACAACTGCAGTCCTGGATTACTTTAAAAGGTGGATGAGCTAAGCGACTAAGGTGGATGAACTAAGCGACTTGATGCATTACACCATTCAATTTATGAGCAGGGGGCATTAGGTTTTTGCATGTATTCGTTTGCCTATTATTTGTTTATTTTTAGCTACAATGGACAGCATAAATCTTAATCACAGCACAAGATCTTTAAAATATATAGAGTCAAGCCAGAAATTGTTCATAACCCTGGCAAATTCTGACTTAAAGTTTTTGTTAAAATGTAAATAAAAGGTGAGAAAT
>CAIGQW010000350.1:4628092-4651287 GCA_903798125.1 Danio choprae | reverse complement strand
TCTTTTGAAAGAAGCCCGTGTCATTTCTGTGTCATTTCAACCAGCAAAAACATGCTGGTTGAATAAAAATAACTCTCAGTCAGAATTAATATATATATATATATATACGGTTGAAGTCAGACATATTAAACCCCCTGAATTATTAGCCCCCCTGTTTATTTTTTCCCAATTTCTGTTTAACGGAGAGAAGATTTTTTTTCAACACATTTATAAACATAATAGTTTTAATAACTCATTTCTAATAACTGATTTATTTTATCTTTGCTATGATGACAGTATATAATATTTAACTAATATTTAACTATAATATTTAACTATTTTTCATGACACTTCTATACAGCTTAAAGTGACTAACTAGGTTAATTAGGTTAAGTAGGCAGGATAGGGTAATTAGGCACGTTATTGTAGAACGATGGTTTGTTCTGTAGACAATCTAAAAAATATATATAGCTTAAAAGGGCTAATAATTTTGACCTTAAAATGTTTTTTAAAAAATTAAAAACTGCTTTTATTCTAGCCAAAATGTTTTTGTTTTTTTAGTTTATTTAGACGAGTATTATTCCTACTAAGATGTTTATGGATTTAATTGATGGATTTATTTCAGGAAGACATTCTAATGATTTCATAATATAAGCATCAAAACGATCAATCTTTATTACACTTTTTGTATTTTAGATGTGTATGTGTACTGTTTAAGCTAGGTTTTTTTTTTCCCTGTGCATCAAATTATGATACAATTTTACTATAATTTCCAGAATACAAAAAGTCAATCAGTGCAACAAGCTTATAAACCCAATAAATATTGTCTGGCATATTTACAGTAAGAATGGCTAACACTTTACAATAAGGTTCCATTGGTTAATGTATTTACTAACATGAACAAACAACAAACAATAGATAAAACCATATTTATTCACCTTTGTTAACATTGGTGTTCATTATTAGCTGTTAGTTAACTCAATGCTTTAACTAATGTTCACAAGCACAACTTTGGATTTTAATAATGCATTATAAGATTAATAAATGCTGTTCATTCGTTATTGTTCATCAAATGCTATATGGTACATCGTGCTATTAAACATATTACACAACATTAACTAATGGAACCCAACTGTAAAGTGTGACCCACGATACATTTGAGAATATATAAAAAAAAAACTATTAACTATTAAAACTATAAATTAATGATCACAGTGCGGTCCCCAAAGTCACTAATAAATTAAAAATGTAAAAATGTATACTTTGTCACAACCCTTCAAACCGCTAGCTTTTACACATTTATCAGCAAGACATTTTTAATCGTTTAAAACATAATTTTAAAATAAATCTCTCTCGCTGATGATAGAATATTATATCACCTATTTATCATTTCCCAAAAATCATGAAAAGCATGCCTTATGAGACCAGCTAAGCAAGGATGGTTTAAAATTGCAATAAATAAAAAATAAAAAGTACTTCACCGAAGCAAATGAGTTCCAATTAGCATCTAATTTCCAAATCTTTTACTTCTTGTATTATTTCATAGTTAAAATAGTTGTTCTAAAATGCAATCATAATGCGGAAAGCTACTGAGTGAGCCTTGCCTTTTAAATAACACTGTAAACCGTACCTCCATTACTGTCAGAAGCATCACAAATACAGCAACGAGAGCGTGTTGCATATGGATAATGAATGAGGACATCCTTAACTGTGTCTGTATTTGTGTGCGTGTGGCTGTGGGCAATCTGAATGTTCTCTGGTGTCTGTCCTAGAAATCCCTCAATCTAATATACCCCGCTGCACTGATACCAACAGTGGATCTGTCTGCACATAATCTCCTCTTTTTTTTCCTGACCCACATTTACACATTTACATACTGTGCGAGCCTATATAGACACACATCTATACAGTCTATCTATACGACAGCAGATAAGGCACACAACGTCCCACAGTCGAACACACAAAGCATGATCACACACAGAAACCATGTTATCCATCTCGGAACACAGTGCTGCCATTCATTGGGCTTTTTGATCTGATAGGGTCTTTCATGAACGGGTCATGTCTGCTAATGTACATAAGGCATCAGATTCCAGAGCTCAATAGAAATATTGCAGCGCATTTTTTTAAATATTAGCTTCTCCCTTTGATTTTACATTTTTAAAGTCATTTCAACTTTTATTGCATTACACTGGCTTAAAATGTCAAGTTAAATCTTGTATAACTTAAAAAAAACAACAACAACAAAAAAACTTATAGTAACATAAAAAGTAGGCTTCTGCTGTTATAAAATTTTCTTGTTGTGATTAATTGCTGAAGCTTTATCACCATATACAGTATTATTATGATATTGAACTAGGCTGCCAAATATATATATATATCACTTTAATTATATTACAAATTATATAATACACATACATATCATATGTCAAAACAAACTTTTATTTTGGATGCAATTAATCGCAATTAATCTTTGCCCAGCAGTAATAATTACCAAAGGAAATACTTAGTGGTGGCGCAGTGGGTAGCACGATCACCTCACAGCAAGAAGGTCGCAGGTTCGAGCCTCGGCTATGTCAGTTGGCATTTCTGTGTGGAGTTTGCATGTTCTCCCCATGTTCGTGTGGGTTCGCATGGGTTCTCCGGGTGCTCCGGTTTCCCCCACAGTCCAAAGACATGCGCTATAGGTGAATTGGGTAAGCTAAATTGTCTGTAGTGTATGTGTGTAAATGAGTGTGTACGGGTGTTTCCCATTGATAGGTTGAAGCTGGAAGGGCATCCGCTGCGTAAAACATATGCTGTATAAGTTGGTGGTTCATTCCGCTGTGGCGACCCCAGATTAATAAGCCAAAGCCAAAAGCCAAAGCCACTAATCCAAAAAGAAAATGAATTGAATGAATGAACATTTTACAATGAAGTCTCATTATGAAACGTTAGTCAATGCATTAAAATGAGCAGTGTGAAATAGCAATATTATAGTTATATGTGATAAGTTATTTTAAGGGGCCTCACAGTGGCGCAGTGGGTAGCACGTTCGCCTCACAGCAAGAAGGTCGCTGATCGCTGGTTCGAGCCTCGGCTGGGTCAGTTGGCGTTTCTGTGTGGAGTTTGCATGTTCTCCCTGTGTTGGCGTGGGTTTCCTCCGGGTGCTCCGGTTTCCCCCACAAGTCCAAAGACATGCGCTATAGGTGAATTGGGTAAGCTAAAAATTGTCCGTAGTGTATGAGTGTGAATGGGTGTGTATGGATGTTTCCCAGAGATGGGTTGTGGCTGGAAGGGCATCCGCTGCGTAAAACATATGCTGGATAAGTTGGCGGTTCATTCTGCTGTGGCGACCCCAGATTAATAAAGGGACTAAGCCGAAATGAAAATGAATGAATGAAGTTATTTTTAAAAAAAAACTAACTAACTAAATTGTATTAGTTAACTCTATTTATATAAATCAATTACAACTTTTGATTTTATTGTGTTAATAGGCAACAACTAAGAAATTAACATCAACTAAGATAAATAAATGCTTTTGTAATTGTCATTACATTGACTGTAGATAAATTAATTTAACAAATGGAGTCTTACTGTACAGAGTAAACAAGCCCTATAAATATAGTCACAGAATTTTCATTGTAGGCCAGATAAACATGTTGTTGTGTTAATGTTAGAAAATAAATCAGCTATTAAGTATTCAGAAATTTTGTACTGTGATGAACCACCATTAAATACATAAATCTAACTATTCTTTTTTTTTTCTTTAAGTGTCCATGATATAAATATTGTGCATGTTCATTATCACGATATATTGAATTATTGAATATTGACATGTGTAATAAAAACAGATGTTGTCATTGCTTGTTTATCAAAGAATTTGTGCATCGCAAAACTGATGGCCTTTTTCTGTATTTATAGACATATAAGTAGCCGTCACTGAATGTATAGGAGCCATGGTTCAGTGAGTCTAACTCGGAGAGGCACAGCTGTCCCCAGAGGCAGGACGCCCTTAAAAACCTTGCATGTGTGTGTATGTGTGGCAGATACTGAAAGCTACAGAGCGCTATCTGGAAATAGCTCCAGTAATCCAGTGAGCAGACAGAACATTCTGTCTGTGTTTTGTGCTATGCTCTGCTGGCTTTGCTGATTCATAGCAATGAGCAAAACAGTGAGGACAGATCTGTGCACACTTTGACTAGTACAGCTGGGATGACACAGTGGTTTTATGGGTAATGCATGGTCTAAAAAGTCAGTCTAGAAGCTTAAGTCTAGTGTGACATACATAGATGTTTTTTGACTTCTCTCACACTTGCTGTAAATGATAGTGAATTTCCTTTTTATACAAGTATTAAATTAAATGTATTCAATGATACACATGTATTAGGACTGCACAAAATATCATTTCATCATTGATATTGCAATATGATTATTCGCAATTGTCACATAGCACAATATCCAATGTTGAGTCTGGATTACAATTTATCATTTACATGTGAGGCCTGTGACTGTATGATCATTTTAAAAGCATTCAGGCATATACAATTTTACTGTTTGTAATTTTAATAACGATTAAATTATTTATACAACTAATATGCTGTATTTTACATTTGACTATTCAATGAAAGTATACCTGAATACTGTTGGACTCCTCAGATGTTATGCCAATGCACTACCCTACAGAATCCTCACAATCAATCTAAAATGATAAACTCTTTCCAAATAGAGATAATAGTAAGAGGTAATAGTAATAAAAGCAATAATGACTGGAGTAATATTTCCATTTGAAACTACATACAATAAGAAAGCAGCTAATTTTTTTTTTTTATAAATATTTAACAATTTAACAGTTTTTACATTTAATAAATGCTGCCTTGAACAGAATAATTTTCTTTAAAAAAAAACATGAAAAAAAAAAACTGACCCCAAACCTTTGACCAGTAGTGCATATCACAGAATAACAAAGTATAGCAAATTTTCTCCAATATTGTGCAGCCCTAATATAATTAACATTTACTATAAAAAAATACCAACATTTTATTATTTAGATTATTTATAAAAATTTTATAAACAATACAAAACTGTAATGAGTTGGGAAATGTAATGTAAACAAAACATTTCCAAAATAACATTTTATCCATATATAACATTTAATTATACTCTTTTTTAAATTATTATTCATGATATAAATTGTGTATTTATACATGAAAATATATGGAATATTTAATGCATGGAATTAATTTATGTAAAAGATTTTTTAAAAACATTGTTCTACATCAGGGATGTGCAACTCCTGGCCTGGAGGGCCAGTGTCCTGCAGAGTTTAGCTCCAACCCTAATCAAATGCACCTGCATATAGTTTTCTAGTGTTCTTGAAGACACTGATTAGCATGTTCAGTTGTGTTTGATTAGTGTTAGAGCAAACCTCTGCAGGACACTGGCCCTCCAGGCCAAATATTGCCCATCCCTGTTCTATATCATTTCTCCCTTACTCACTCACTATCCTTCAGCATAGTCCTTGATTTATCAGGGGTTGTCACAGCAGAATGAACCGCCAATTACTGTGGCATATGTTTTATGCGGCGGATGCACTTCCAGTCACAACCCAGCACTGGGAAACACGGGTAGAACATGCAAACTCCACACAGAAATGCCTCTTAGCCCAGCCGGGACTATGGAAGTCAATGGTTACAGGTTTTCAGTTTTCTTTAAAAATATCTTTGTGTTCAACAAAAAAAGAAACTCAACTGTTTGGAACCACTTGAGGGTGAGTAAATAGTGAGTAAACTTTCATTTTTGGGTGAACTATCCCTTTGACATTATTAAACATACCTTAACTTACAAGGATTTATTTTATTTTATTGTCTAACATGTCTAACAAAGGTTTCCAATAACAAATGTTAACAATAAATGTTAGTTCACACAAACTAATGCAGTTGCAGTGTTCAGTGACACGTGATCCTTCAGCAGTCATTCTAATGTCACAAATAGTGCACAAGTAATATTATAATAAATAATAATATAATTTTTTTAAAGACCAGGCAAAGAAAAGTTGTTTCATTATTTAAAAAAACATTATGCTGCTTAATATTTTAGTGGAAACAATCATAATTTTTGGAAGAGAAAATTCTAAACAACACGTATGTGAAAATAACACTTTTGTAATGCTTTATCATTTTAGTGAGGCATGCTTAGACAGCTTACAAAACCCTCGCAGTCATTAGAAAACTATTTATAAAAAAAGGCACTTCTCAGTGCAAAAAAAACAAACAAACAAAAAAAAACGCGTTTGGTGTGATAGAGGCCTTAGATGTCACGCCCCAACTTGTACTTTTTTTCCCTCACAAATCATGAGAGAATATAAAGATTATATAAGTAGTTTAAAGGAAATAGAAACTGCCACTCTAGAAAGCATTTACACGATGATGTTTGCAGCCAGACAAGGTTGGATAGATCCAGGTCAGTAAGATCCTCACTTGGGATAGTCTGTCTGCTACACAAACCCAGGCAGTGTTCCAGCTTGCTACAATGTCACTTTGATTTCAATTATGGATACTTTTCTTTTTTTGCCCAACAAAATCTTTTTTTTTTCAGTTGCCGAATTGTCCAGAATTGTGTTCCATTTGCAGGATAAAGAAGATTAGTGTCAATAATTCTTTCAGAGAGCTTGCTATCGTTTCTTGCAGTTCTTTGTCAGGGTGTGTGTGTGCGAACGAGAGACACGCACTCGGTAGGGAACATCTCTTAGACCCCAATGGGCACCCGACTGATACCTAAGGTCAAAGGGCATGAGAAACATATAGAACAAAAGAGCTCTTGTGCGAAGAAAGTGTGTGGTGCTAGAGACGGAGGATTGACTGCGTTTGTGCACAGAGACGTGGACTTAGACGTGTTCGCTTTGAAAGAAAAGCTGAAGCAATGAAAGGTGACAAAGAAGGACAAAGGCAAGGAACAATTTTTTTCCGAAGGTAACACTATCTGGCATCCCTCAGGTTACTGACCTACAAAAAAAATTGCCATTTAATCATTTTCAACCTAAAAAAAATGGCTGTTGGGAAAAATGTTTGCGCTCTATGAAGGGAGATGACAGAAACTGTTAAAGTGAAATGCAACATCAGAACAAACAGCATCACTTTCTCACGTGTGCTGAAGGTAACCACAGTTTTCTGACCTATTTCTAGGACACATTTGGAATTACTGCAGAGAAATAAAAAGAGTATGAATTGATTTACACATTGGACTGATTGAGTCACTATAGAATCAATCATAATTTGAATGATTTTTTTTTAATTTTCAGTGTTTTTGAATGTATTAATACTGAATAAATAATTAGAGTATGAATTATGAACTACTGATAATTAATTTAATATATATGAATGTTGTTGAATTAATTATTAGAATTGTTTATGTAATTATTATCAAATCGTTTAAAATGTAAATAATATTTAATAAAGGATTGATATTTTTTAAATTTGCTTGCAATTCTGTTTTAATGTTGGTTGTATGTTTGTTCTTTTGAATCATTTATTTCAAGGAATAAATTCATTTTTAGTTTTTAATGTTGCTGAATTAATTATTTGTATTACTAAATTAAATTGATCTAAATTTTAATGATCTATTAAATATGATGTATGCTGTTGAATCAATTATTAGCATAATTAAATTAATTATTATTAGCAATCGGAAAGCAAATTTTATGAATCAGAAAGATTTTTTTTAATCATTTAAAATGTAGAGTCACAAACTGCTGAACCAGTTCACTGAAATGATTTAACTGATTCAAAAGATTCATCCACTCACAAAACAGACATCACAGTTTGGAATGCAAGCAAACTTTGTTTAACTCTCCTCAAGAGCCATTTTAGACAACTCGATAATTTAAACAATCTCTATCTATATAGGGAAGCGTATATTTATAATAGAAATCATTATAAAATCATAAGCTATTATTAATTCAACAAATTTTCTAAAGCATGCACAACAAGACCTGCAATACATACAAGGATTGAAGAGCAGAAGAAAACGCATTTCAGATTCAAAATGTTTTCATTCAGCCTGAGAACGGAGGTGTTCTCTTCAGCACTTATTCAGGCATGTGACCTGGGACGTCTTGTTGCCTTGAGGGCCGCTTGAGCAATTAAGGTTCGCTTTTAATGATGGCAAAGCTACCAATAACCAAGTCAGTGGTTTAGTGAGTGACATTAGTGAGTGAAATTTAGTGAGCGACACCTGATGCAATTATTTAGTTGTGATTAGTGTCAAAAACCATGCAGGAGGAGATTAAGCGTGTCAGCTCAACACCTTTTCTCAGTGTTATGAAGACAAAAACTTTCTGTCCTGTCCAGTTGTGCTGACATTGTAGTACAAAACATTTTGAACTTAAAGAGATAGTTCACACAAAAAATAACAATTCTGTCATAGTTTACTCACCCTTCACTTGTTCAAAACCTGTTTGACTTTCTTCAGTTGAACACAAATGAAGATATTGGTTGTTTTGGCCCATTGACTTCCATTGTATTCCTCTGTTCAACAGAGGAAAGAATATCATAAAAGTTTAAAATCACATGTTGGAGAGTAAATAATGAGGTCATTTTCATTTTTATCTGAGCTGTTGCTGGGTCCCAAGTGAGTATTCCAAAGTTGCCAGGGTGGTGTACCGTTTCCGGTAGAAAGTGCAGATGCGTGCAGATCCTAACAGCTTATATTGCCCACAATACATTAATACATGAATTCAATTACAAACGTGGGTAAAAAAAAAAAAAAGTGTTAGACCGAGCATTAAGTGTAGAGGCTTTGGTAAAGATGTTTGAATGACTGTTAATTAATATCTTTTTTATAATACTAAGACTCCTTAGTTTGTCATCCTGAGTTCCCCGCTGTATTCTTTTGATCTTGCTTGTTTATTTTTTATGTATTTTATTTATTTATTTTTATTCTTTGTAAAGCACTTTAGTCAACCTCGGTTGTATTTAAATGTGCTCTAGAAATAAATGTGTCGTTGTATTCCCTTCTTTATATAACATATTTTTTTAACAATAAATATAATTAGTTCAACTTCATACTGCTGTAAATGCTTTAATCCAAATGACAGGTTTTATCACTATAAACATTTTCTGATATACTGAGGGACAAAACCTAGAGTCACAGCTTGCCATCTAGTGGCTAAGAAGTGTATCTCACGAATCTGTTATAGTATGAATATAGTACAAAATATTTCCTCATTCACAAACACTAATTGGTCGCTATTGCACCATGTAAAATAAAAATTATTTAATGACTTTACATTACGCTCTTTTCATTCAACCATAGTAGGACTACAATGGTGTCTGTTAAGGTCCAAAAACGACACAAAAAAATAAAGTAGGCTATAATACCCTCTGTCTAATCTATCTATCGCACAACTTTCCAATACACTGGCAAATGTTTAAACATAAAAAAACTTACGCAAAATGGTGTCTTTCCAGTGTTGCTGATGAGCATCGTCTTTAGTCATTATGCTTGGATGTAGCACTCTCTTCCCTCTGAAAAGAAAAACGCACAGTAGTAAAACCGAACTCATATACTGATCTGAAAACAGGTGTTAACTTTATACGGTTTATATGTGATTGATATACACTATATTTATATACAGTTTATATGTGATTGATATACAGTATATTTATATAGTTATATGTGTGATTGCTATGCTAGATAACAAACAGCATTACTACAACCTATCATCATACACGTTTCTATTAAACTTAACGTTACCATGTACATTTTTGTGTGAAAAGTATTTACCTGGTAATCTTCAGCAATGGACACCACGTCCAGCCTTTGAAAATACTTTTAAAACCATTTAAATGCAAATAACGTTAACTGGAATGCTAACCGTTAGCCGTCACTCGATGGCACACCACTGGCCTGTATGCAAGTTACTAACGTTTTTCTCAGCCGTTATACTTTAGTTGTACTCTAAATTGATTATTGTTTTGGATCACAACGCTGCACAATTTTTTTTAATGAAGTGTCGTTTTACAATTTCGTTGAATGAGCCTTCCCCTCTTCGGAAAAACGTTGGCAAATATGCGTTACGTACAGCTAACAGCCAATCGCGTGATAGAGAGAGGGCTGTTGTTAAACACGTGCACATTAATGTATTGTGTAGAATTAAAATAAAAACGTATAAACAAAATAATGTTATACTAAGAATTTTTTTTATGTATAAAAATCTAATGAAAGAATCTAAATAGAATTTAAAACAAGGCAACCTTTCAAAATTGTCTTAGGGAGTTTTGTCTATTATTATTATTATTATTATTATTATTATTATTATTATTATTATTATGTAAAAAATAAAAAAAAAGTAATTTGCCGACTAAAAATTATGTTAAGCAACAATATGATCTGATCAGCCTCCTTCACAGCTTCATTTTCTTTCTTGTCAAAAAAAAGCAAACCCTGCCTTATGTCCCTTACCAACTGCAAAAGTAATATCAGTTGTTAGTGTTAATGCCATTGCAAAGATCATAGATCTTGTGTAAGTTGTTACAAAAATATAAACAAAAAACATTTCAATGCAGGATGACAGAAGATTTATTGGCAAACATGCTTTACAAACGTTGCGCATTAAAATAAATCTAACATAAATGTGAACAATCATATTTAAAAGGGTAGCTTTGTGGCAGAATGTCACATATGCTTTGGAGAATCATTCTCCAGATTCTTTGAGCACTGAAATATATATAATGTATGTTTTTTGCAGTCATTTAATCTACAACCTTTTACCATGGAGTGGACAAAATTTGGCTTCTTTTGCATGCAAGAATCGTTTTAAGCTGCTGAAACTTAAAATAAATCAGATGACCTGAATCAAACAAACTAAACATGACTCACCTCAGGGAGAAGCAAACAACAACAAAAGCTAAAATATCAATCTGTAATACCCTGATTTCACCCTTATATTTCTTACTATAATTTTTTTTCTAAATGCATTGATTGTATATTAGCCTAGTTAAGGTTATATAAAATATTTCAGGAGTCTTAAGGGCATCAGGACAAAGACAAACCCTCATGGCCAAATTGGTTATATGCGAAATCAGAGGAAAAAAAATCATTAAAGAACTTTGGCTCTTTTTACACCTCTTCATTTTCAAATATTCAGACACTGTTGCACATAAAGGATGCTTACAGTGTCAAGTTGTGTCATCTTTAATAATACACACCTATCATGGGGCAAATGTGTCTAACCATTTTTTGGAAGAACGAGGATCTATTTATGGTAGACATGTTAATGACAGACAAGAGCGATTAAATAGCATCATTATTTTTGTTGGAGAAGAGCATTTTCATCTTCTGGCACAATAACAAACACTCAAACACATCCCCACACACATACACTGGGTTGGATAATTAAAAATCTCCAGAAGTTCACATAAAGTCATCTGTGCTGAGATAAATGTGTTCATTTAAATTCATGAGTAGGAAGCATTTAGAAGGTTATGTTACTGCTGAGCTGGAAAACGCCAAATTAATGAAGACAGATTTGTCTTAGGCTCCCTGTAATCTGAAACAATCGAAAGAAACACTTCACCCAAAAGCAAAACACTGTATGACTTTCTTTCTTCTATGGAACACAAAAGCAGAAATTTTGTTCAAAATTACAGTGTGTGGTGAATGGAAGGCAAAACAATATCACCAAATTGGCTTTTTTATTTTATTTAAGGTTTCCTAAAGTTTATAATGGCTATTTCTAAGAAACAAAGCCACAATTTCAGTTTTAACTAATAGATTTCTAGTTTTTGAATGGGCTGTGAACTGCTAAACACAACTAGATTACAGAACATTTTGTTGTGTAATCTCTATGGTTTTTTTCTTTCCAATTTCTTTTCCACCAGTGTGATTAACAAGAGTCGCCAAATACTTACAAAATTGGTTCATAAAGCAAATGTACAGAAACAAAAAAAATAATACATAGCCTCCTCAAAGCGTGACTGTATAAAGGAATATTCATTATAAATATACTGGACTGTATAAACCCATGGCACTTTATGATCTAGTGTTTCTGCTGCTTTCATTCGTTCTTATCAGGAGGTTTCCTATACATTTGTGTGTTGACAAGTGTCCCAAATCTAATTTAAAAATTTCCCTTTGTTTGCCACAGAAGAAATAAATGCAATACAGGTTGTAGAAAGGCATGTTGGGTGAATCATCTCTTTCATAGGTCTAACATTATAACCATTGCAACAATTCATGCAAAATAAAAACAAACAAACAAACAAACAAAAACAAATAAAAATTAAATAAAAGAGTCAAACATCATAAAAGGTCGAACATCGTTTGCACATCATTGGCACATTTGATCGAGCACAACATCTACATTTATCTTTAATTTAATGCACTAGACCCCCACCCCCCCCAAACCCCAAAAAAATACCATAAAACTCTTGCTTTTTTGCAACTATGCATATCTAACTGTGCATGCCGCCTTCATATCATCACTACATTATCAAAGCATAGGTGGGCTAAAAGAGTAAAGAAATCCAGGGAACACAGATGGCAAATTACAGTAACTGTAACAGATATGCTTATGCAATTGCTTGGAGTGGAGAGGAACACTGCATTATAGTGATTTATCATCAGCAGCATTTGCTATGGCTTGAGTTCTCTATTCCGATAACAGGAAATAACAACAAACAAAAAAAAAAACTGAAGCACCAACATAATCTCTTTACAACTATCTTATGAATACATAAATAAATGCAATTATATTTCTCCATTTAAAGGTGAAACACACCAAATGGATTTTACTATAGTTACTTAGTATATACAGACACGTTATGCGTTAATGTACAATTCTTTACATTGTTGAAGCATTCTTTCCTGTTTGGTTCGGTTTTTCAAGTGCTCAGAAAGTAAAGCTTGCATTAGCTTTCGACAGATGCGCTCTGGAGCAGCCGCACATACTTTAAGCTGCTGATGCTTAACAAGCCTTAATCATTTGCCTTTTTAAAAACTTTGATGATGCTTTACTGGGTTTATCAGCTTTTCGTTTGGCAAAACTGACCCCGCATGCAAAAAAAGTGTGACAGCAAATCTGTAAATACTGTCTCCTATTAAGCCCTAACTAACAGTCCTCCCAAAGTGTCCTATAGTTGCAAAGTGTTTAACAGTAGCAGCATGACAGCAAGGCACGGGACAAATGTGCTGTCCACCGAATCCATTTCTAAACTACTTTAAAGCTGCTTCGTCTCAGTCTATCTGATTGCCAGATTTAGATTCTTGTGCTTTCAGGAGGTTGCTATGTGGGGCTTGTAACAGGTGTAAATCTTGACACAAGGGCTTGTGCATGTCTACTTGATTCACAGTGTAACAGAGAGAGAGAGAAAAAAAGTCTAGTCCCCTATAGAGTCCCCTATAAATGGAGTTTACAAAGTCCAGCGGCATCCATTTTTGGAAGTGTTGGATGTTGACTCGATAACTTTTGCACACTATTTCCTCCTCGCTAAGGCAGGAAACCTGAGTTTATCCGCGCGCATTACGTCCTGCGAGTGACGTACATCTCTGAAGCTCTCAGATTTTTAGTTAGCTACAGTTGGAAGCGAGTCGGAGTTCTGCTGCAGCTTGTTTTGTAGGCCGGTAAATGGCATTTGAGCACATTATGGACATCTATGGCGAGTGTTACTGTGCAAAGAACGTGGCTATGGAAGCGTGAGGTCTATAATGCAGGACTGTAATGATGCGATTGTAAGCATGTCTCTGTTGCCTTTGGAGGAAGAGCAGTGAAGGTGATGTTGTGGAGGCTCTCAGTCCTGCAGCAGTGTCTCTCTCCAGTTAAAGCTGTGGTTGGGTCCGTGGGTGAGTGGCAGGATGGGCGGATCCACCAGCTGCCAAACGCCCGTCTCGCCCATCTCCTCACAAGCGCAAAAGCCTAAATAAGGGATCTGGGAGAGAGAAATTAATGAAAATATCTGAATATCTTTAATCCAATATCATTGAAATTATTATGTAAATTTGCAGTACTGTACTCTATCTTTCTCTCTGTCTCTCTTTCACTAGTATATACACAAGACATATGGTGATTTCATGCACAATATTGATAGTGGGCACTTCAAAATTACGAATTAATAATTATTTACTTTTAAAGTGCCTTTTAAGAGTATTCAGATTGTTGTATTTAAAGTCATTGGTCATAACAACACCAAATGCTTGGAGACTTTATAGGTGATTTATTTTCAGACATTAACATTTTCACATGTTAATCTGGCCTATGACATTGAAAATTCTGTGACTATTTATAGGCCTTTTGTTCATTAACTTTGTACGGTAAGGTAAACATCAGTTAAGGATGTTAATGATATTAAATAATGATATTAAAATCAAGTTAATGTACTAAAACCAAAAGTCATAATTACTTTATTAAATGGAGTTATAAAGAATAAAATTCAGTTGTATTTTTAGGATAATATGGTTATTTCTCATAGTTGATTTTAATGCATTAACTAACATTGGAGACTAATGAGACTTTATTGTAAAGTGTTACATATGCTTTAGCAATTTAATTAGTTTGAAATATTTATTTACTCTAAAAACAATAAAGCATACAATAAAGCAATAAACTATGTATTTTTTGTTATTATACCTGGTAAAGTCATCTTTTACTGTATATAGTGATAAATGCTTCAGCAATTAATCGCAACAAGAAAATGTAATGCTGTCAGAAGCCTAATATTTATGTCTACATCTGTTTGGTCAAATGTGGGTTAGCTTTGTTACACAGGCTTGGCAACTCTACTCTAAATTTAAGTAATTTTGTATTTATTTAAACATCATCTGTAATTCATAGATTTTTTTTGTCCATCTGTATTTTAATTTTATATTTATTTTATTTGCTCACATTCCTAATGTACCAGCACAAAATATTATTAATTTAAAAACAAATCTAATAGTGAAAGTGAAACATTTAGAAAAAAATGCACAGGAGTTCTGACCTTTCTGACCACTTGCACAAAGTCTTTAGAGTTTTGTGGGGTCAGTCCCTGTATCTGCCTTGTACAAGCCTCCAGAGAGGAAGCATGGGCCACGATCAGCACTGTATTTCCTGTTTGACGTCAGAACAACAGTCCTCAGTAAACAGAAAGCTTCTTAAAGCATACAACATTCAAATGAGCATAGAATTAGATCAACAAATCTATATGCAAAAGTACCCACACTAATGACCTACCCAGATTATTGCACTCCGATAGTATTTCACGAGTCACTTGGAAGCTGCGACTGATGTAAGTTTCATAGGACTCTGACACAGTCAGTTTACTGATGGGTATATGAGGTCTGGGGAGGAACAAGAAAACTTATTAATAATTAAAATGTTCAGCTTTTTCAACTGAAAACAAATGTAGATAACCAATAACACTATCAATAAGCAAAATTACAATCAAATATTGTAGCAAAAAAGGATGTATAGCAGATGAAACGTCTAATAAAATACCTGTATGTTGTATCCACACTAAGGTTAGCAGCCGCCAGATCTGTAGGAGGGATCCAGGCAGGTAATGAGGTTCCCGACACCCATTTAGTCCACTCAAACAAACCCGGCTCAACTCTGATCTTAGTCTTGCCATCCTTTTGAAGACCTGAGACAGAAAGTCCATGATTTAAAAAGATGCACATGGAAAGAAACTGCTTTAGTGGTGAACACTGGCATGGTTAATGAAGTCAAAATGGGTTCCCTAAAGGAATAAAAAGAAAGATGAAAGAGTGATTCTGTTTTACCTCTGAGGATATTATGTGCTGTTTGCACACAGCGCAGAGATGGAGAACAGTATACAAAGTCTACCACTGTGTGACTTTCAAAAAGAGCCTCCCCTGAAATGCATAGCACACTCACATAGTAAACACAATGGCAAATGTTGGCAATTAGAATATACATTTTGCTCTAAATGCATATTTAATAGTGATGAGGGACTGACCGACTAGGCGAGCCTGTGTGGATCCAAACACAGTGATAGGACAGTCTTTATCATAGTCCCTATACCCACCGCTCCTCGCTGGGAGACTCAGCGGCATATTGAGGTTTGACCGCACATATCGACCTGCTCAATACACAAAATGAGAACACACATTTATTAAATATTAAACATCAACAGGTTTCTTACAATGAATCTTCATGACTTTTTCATTTTTACTGTCATTTTATCGACTTGCACTCACAGACTACTTAGGTATCGAAAGTTCCCTTGAGGAATCTGTTAAAATGTGAATCATTTTTACAAAATAAAAGAGATCTTACAAATTGCATGTTATTTTTTATTTAGTACTGTCCTGAGTAAGATATTTTACATAAAAGATGTTTACATATAATTCAGAAAACAAAAACATAGCTAAACTTTTGAGCACAACTGTACAGGTTCAACTGTGTGTTAATGCAAATATCTAATTAATTAGCCAATCACATATCAACAACAATGCATTTAGACATGTAGATGTGGTCAAGATGACATGCTGAAATTCAAACAAGCATCAAAATAGGGGAGAAGGGTGACTTAGAATGTGGCATGGTTGCTGGTGCCAGTAAGGTTTGTCTAAGTAATTCAGAAACTGATGTTTTACTAGGATTTCTATACACAACCATCTCTAGGGTATACAGAAAATAGTCTGAAAAAGAGAAAACATCCAATAAGTAGCAGTTCTAGGTTGGCAAATGCCTGGCTAATGCCAGAGGTCAATAGGTAGATCTGTTTGGCCAGAATGGCTCCAGAACATGTCGAATCTAAAAGCAGATGAGCTACAGCAGCAGAAGAACCACACTGGTGCCATTCCTGGCAACTAACAACAGACAACTGAGGCAACAATTCACACAGACTCATCAAAAGTGGACAACAGTAGACAGAAAAAAGTTGTTTAGTCTGATGAGTCTTTATTTCTGCTGTGATATTCAGTTAGCAGGGTCAGAATTTGGTAAGGCTTTGTATCAAGGATGCTGCTGGTGGTGATTTGCCATATTGTTGAGCATTGTTTAAATGCCACAGTTTACTAGTATTTTTTACATGCCATTATGACCACAGTGTACATGTCTTTTAATGGCTACTGTACTGTACTGTAAAAACACACTATGTCATAAAGCTCAAATTATTATTATTACTGTTTCATAAACATGACATGGAGTTTACTATATTCATATGTCTTCCACAACCACCATATCTCAATCCACTAGAGCAGCTTTGGGAAGTGCTGGAACAGGAGATTTGCTCATGTTATCATGTCAATATGGATCAAAATCTCAGAGGAATATTTCGAGCTACAAAGAATTAAGGCATTCTGAAAGTAAAAGTCAGGTCCAAACTGCTAACTAACAAGACCTAATAAAGTGGCCAGTGAGTGTATAGCTGATTAAATTCCTCAGAGCTAAATATAACGATTCACTTTTAAAATTTTGATTGGTCATGGGAAGAAGTTAAAGAACTGATTTGGAAAGCTGAGCTTAGACCTTTGGCATCAAAGCACTGGGTGATCCAATGTTTCCCAAAGACTACGTCCATTCTCTCACCATGGCGACACACAAACAAAGTCCTCTTAGGCAACAGAGACTGATTGGGGCGCAGCATCTATAACAAATCAGAAATAATAGCTTGAATAAAAACCATACACATGAAAACTCTATCACAATAAGACAACGTTTATCCTCAAGTGTTTTACCTGCATAGGCTGACAAATCACACTAAGATTGGGGGAATCCAGCGGCATGGGGTCATCAAAAAGACGACCATCCAAGTGTGAGTCAAGAAAAATCCCACCCATTGCACCCCTAATACTGGTTGGGGGGGTTCCATTAAGGAAAGAGAACGACCTGAAAAAGTAGGCAGACATCAGGTAACAGTAAATATTTGAGAAAATGCTTTTAGCATACTGTCACTACATTACAAGTAATCAAAGTAAAATAACAATAACCATTAAACAAAAAGTATTGTTACAATTAAATTGTATTTTTTAATCGTACTCTTTAAAAAAACGCAAACCCTTTTCACAAGCCTGTTATGACACGTTTAATGGTATCAGCATCTTAAATCCTTTAAAGTTTTTAAAATAAAATAAAAAAACAATGTATAAATATTTTTATGCATTTATGTATGTAGTATATATTCTTTGCTTCAAATTACAAAAAACGAATTACCGCTTGTGCGAGGGGCTTCTAATGCAGCGTCTATGCGACAGGACAGCAAATTTGACATTATTTTCTCCTCTGGCTGCCATCATCAGTCTCACACAATTTTTTTTCCTTTTTCTGAAAGTCTTTATAATATTCTCCTGGATTTTTCTTTTATTATTTGAGCAAATAAGATTGTAAAAAAAAGTATTCGTTGTACTCTCCTATTCACTGTTCTCTAAGTTTTCCCAACTATGACGACTTCTGCTACTTAGAAACCTGGAAGTGTGAAAAGGGTCTATACATACTTTCAGATCATTTTCCTTAAAAAATAACAGTTACTAAAGTAGTTAATATAGTAGTTTTTTTTTTTTTTTTAATAAAAGTGACTAAAGATTATAATATTTTACTTTTTCCCAACACTGACAGTAATTTTGTGAAAAATGTTAAAAGTATAAAAATGCATAACAGTTTTGTGCAAAACATGATACATTTTCTTTCAAGATTATTTGGATTTATAAACAGATCAGCAGCAATGGTTTGAAACAAATCTTCCGTAGAATCACAAATATTTTTTACGATCATTTGCAATGTAAATTCAACAATATATTGTATCATAAAAAGGTCAAAAATTTTGAACAGTAGTGTACAACTAGCTTTAGTTATTTTATGGTTTGTCTTACCCATGAGATACCCAAGTGTCACATTCATCTGCCCTGTTGACGTAGTTTTCTGGCAGTAGCCCAGATAACCCTGTGCTCATAGAGGTCCCGTAGACCCAGCCCTCGCTGGCAGTGGTCTGCTCTATAGACGACATGAAGATGAAGTCACTGGGCACCAGCTCCAGTTCATCATCATTCTGAGGCACATAGGGGTACATCACCCGCAGGGTCTTCAAACAAACAGACATGGAAACATCAATCTTACAGCATTATCAACATAATATCTGTAATAAACTCATTAGTGTGTCTCTATCTCTATTACACTTCAATTATATGGTCAATTGTAGACATTCTGTTAATTATATGAAACTTTGCATTTAAATGTCAGCTAAAAGAATAAGAAGACTGTTAGGTTAAATTCAATTCTAAACATGCAGTGTTGGTGGTCCTCCAGGAACGTGGTTGTGGAACACTGCTATAGGAAGTCATCAAAATAAATAATGGATGACAACAATTAGACTACCTCATGGTTGGCAAATCGGATGTCCCGTGAAAGGAGTACAGTCTGCCAGTCACAGCCCAGGGTTATGTCTACACCTTTGGCAAGTTTTTCTAAAGATGCAAGATGATTGGATTGGAAGTGGTAGGCCAGGGTTACGTGAAGCTGCTTCTTATGGGGCTCCACGTGAACATCTACAGAGAAAAATAAATTATGTTACATTCAACAAATTCTTCGGCATTACAAAAGACATATTTTCTTTCATGCCTATAAAACACACTGAGATTTTATTTGAATTGCAAGAGGTAGGAAGGATGCATGAAAACTATTGCTCCACCATGTCATCATTATTTACAGGCAGTTATGCCAATAACAAACACACACGGACCTGCTTTGGAAGCTGCTTCAGTGGCAAAGTCTGCAGCAAAGCTTTTGATCACCTCAGCCACTTTTTCTTCCACAAAGAGCCCGATGAAGTTTGAGGATGAGTAGAACTCCAGAGGGAGAGGAGAGGGGAAACGGCCTTTCCATTTGCCCACCACAGCCTGCAGAGCTTCACCCAGAGCATCCACCTTACCATCTGCACACTACAGGCACAGGAGACAGACACAGTCCTACAGTCATGCAACAGCACATAAGGGCCTTTTACAGGCCTGGCTCTCTGAGAACTAATGTCCCCCATTTTGCTGGTTAGGTTTACACGCATCACTTAATAGTTCCTAGTGACCAAGTAAATCAACAGCAACATCAAGTGCTGCCTTCACCAAATTTAACAACTGGAGGATGTAAAAGGCCATGATCGAGGCTGTGTTTTCATTGGCTGCATCCAAAAGCTTAGGCAGCTGACCTGTTGCTTTGCGGCCATGTCAGCCAGAGTACTGGAAGCAGAGTACTCTAACAAAGGAATCTCATAAAACTGTTATCAGACTGATTACTGAGACAACATAATTTAATCATGTACAACTAAATAGAAAGAGCTTTGGTGATATCTAAGGGAACATTTACTTACTACAATATTCATTTATTCTTAGAAATGCATAAAATAGCGACCAGGTTTTTTGTTCAACTGTCAGAAATGGAATGCACAGGTTTGTGGAATATTTAAGGCAGCGAAGGACAAATCTATACTGTCTTTGAAATTCGATCCGAAGAAGGTAGCTTCAGAGACACAAAGTGAAGCAGAATTTGGATTTGGGTGACCCTTGATACCTTCCTGCTTTAAAATGCTGCCTCAATTTAGAGATTGCGGATGCAGCTATTATGCTGTATGAATGAGTAAACTGCACAAATAATAGTAGTTTTAGAGGATTGCTGATGCAGATGGAAAGAAAATAAGACAAACATTAAAATAAAATTTAAAAATGTAAATAACCTTTTCAGATGTCGCCCTAGCGGCATGGTGGTTCAGTGGTTAGCACTGTAGCCTCACAGCAAGAAGGTTGCTGGTTCGAGTCTCAGCTGGGCCAGTTGGCATTTCTGTGTGGAGTTTGCATGTTCTCCCCGTGTTGGCGTAGGTTTCCTCCGGGTGCTCCGGTTTCCCCCACAGTCCAAACACATGCACTATAGAAAATTGATGAACTAAATTGGACCTTAGTATATGAGTGTATGTGAACGTGAGAATGTATGAGGGATTCCCAGTACTGGGTTGTGGCTGGAAGGGCATCCGCTGTGTAAAACATATGTCGGAATAGTTGGCGGTTCATTCTGCTGTGGCGACCCCTGATAAATAAGGAACTAAGCCGAAGGAAAATTTATGAATATATCACCCTTTTAAAATATAAGAGATGGTGTCAATTTTACTGGCCACCCAATGGATGGAAACACAATGAAGAGATACACTCACCGGCCACTTTATTAGGTCCAATTGTCCAACTGCTTGTTACCGCAAATTTCTAATCAGCCAATCACATGGCAGCAACTCAATTCATTTAGGCATGTAGACATGGTCAAGATGATCTGCTGCAATTCAAACCGAGCATCAGAATGGGAAAGAAAGGTAATTTAAGTGACTTTGAACGTGGCATGGTTATTAGTGCCAGACAAGCTGGTCTAAGTATTTCAGAAACTACTGATCTACTGGGATTTTCACGCAAAACCATCTCTAGGGTTTACAGAGAATGGTCCGACAAAGAGAGGCCAGTGAGTGTACAGTATTATGTTCCAACACATTGTCTGCATTACATGCTTTTTACAGTGATTAAACAGAACATCTTCAAAGACAGAACTTTCTGTATGAAATTTGTATAAAATCTATACTAAAATGAAAGAGAAACAAAGGCTTATGAATACCTGCTCATGTACAGGAGTAGAGTTGAATGAGTTGGCAGAGAAGCTGAATTAAACTTGCTTAGAGAAACGCTGTTGCTGTCAAACACTTTATTTTACCAGGTCAGTTTATTGGTGAAGGGACTGATCCATTAGGCCTATTGACAGGAGGTTTGCAAAGAAATTGAATGCCCTCTTGTAAAAGTATTTTGTAGTATTTTCAAAATACAGTATTTTATTTTGATACTTGTTGTGGCTGCTGTATTTTGTAGTTTATTTTGATACATGTAAAACTGAGGTATTTGGGATTGTATTTTTAAATACATTTCAATGTATTTTTGCCCATCCCTGCTAATACAGACACACATATGGCTGTATATGTTGATGAAGTGCTCTAACCATGAAGAACTGGCAGAGGGTAATGTGAGGGAAGATGTTGTGGGCTTTGTTCTTGCCGCATGTGATGCGACTCTGCTGCCAGAAGTTGGAGAGCTGGTTGAGGAGAGGACCACTGGGCTTCAGGTACAGCACATACTCCCGGGGTAGAGGATCATCCAGAAACGGATCGTCCACATGAGAGAACAACCTGCAGAAAATAGACAATCATATCATGTTTGATACTTTGCCAAGACATTATGAAAAGACGTGCAGCAGTTTCACTTTCGGTTAAGGCAAGACACTGCACAGTTTTTTTTTCTCCTGTACAAAGCTATAAATCTCCACTTCAGCAGCCCTTACATAGAAGAAACTTGACCGTTTTACTCATGCATATTCTGAAGGTTATTCCTGAGGGACATTTGATTCTACAAATTTATTTATTTATGGCTAGAATTTTTTTGAATTAGAATTATGAAGTGATAAATAGAAATAACCCTCTGTAAAAACCTCTGACTCTAATGTGTCGTCAACAACAACAACAACAACAACAACAGAATTTTGAAGATTTTTAGAATTTCTAGATGTTTTTGCTAGAAATGTGTGCAAATTAATGCATATTTACTAAAATAACTCTTCATTTACATATATAAGCATTTTGTATATAAAATATTATTTAATTCAATTTTTTTTTTGCAATTTTAATAACTAGTTGTTTTTTTACCCTATTCACCCGCAGTGGAAATCAAGCACACAACCTAATAATTTTTTTAATGAGACAGTTCTCCCAAAAATGAAAGTTCTGTCATCATTAACTCATCCTTTACTTTATCCAAAATCTGTGTGACTTTCTTTTTCCCGTTGAACACAAAAGAAGATATTTAAAAAATTAAAGCTGGAAACCTGTAACCATTGACCTCCATAGTATTTGAATGACAACAATTACAGGTTACCAGCTTCAAAATATCTTCTTGTTTCCAACAGAAAAAAAATAAACTGATAAAGGTTTATAACCACCGAGTTACACATTTTCATTTTGGGATGAACCATCCTTTTAACAACTCAACTGTAAAACCGATTCCCACCACCAGAGGGTAGCAGTAAACCATTACAACTTAAGTGCACATGAGCTGATTTCACCTGTATAAGTGATCAGGTATTCTAATGTAATGATTCTAAAATGAAACATATTACCATTTCAAAGCTCAGAGAGAGTGCGTGTGTATGTGGCTCAGGGCACAACATGGTTCACGCGCGTGTGTGTGTGTGTGTGTGTGTGTGTGTGTGTGTGTGTGTGTGTGTGTGTGAGCGG
>CAIGQW010000350.1:4608179-4627603 GCA_903798125.1 Danio choprae | reverse complement strand
AGAGAGAGAGAGAGAGAGAGAGAGAGAGAGAGAGAGAGAGAGAGAGATCAGCTCACTTGCTGTATTGGTCACAAAATCAATGGCCTTCTTTCCGGTGGATGTTTATCAGTACATTAGTGCTAAGGAGTTTTCTCAGAGATCAGAATCTGATATCTCAGAGATTTCCTCAACAGTCCACATTTCTGGGTTAAGAATATATTGTTTGTTGTGCATGTAATCACACATATGCAGGCTAATCAAGCTCTGTGATAAGACCAGTCTAGACCAGCTTCTGAACACCACTGGTAAAAAGCTGGATAATCACTTATTTATAGGCATTTATGAATATTAACGAGGCTTACTTCTGTGGATTATTTTAAAGAGGGTCATATGAGCCAAAGCAACATATAAGAGCTGAAACCTACACTGGGAGCAATAAGAGGAGTCTACACATCAAAATTTTAGATATTAGAGATAGAGATCTTATTCACATAAAGAAAGAAAAATGACCTATAAATAAGAATATGTATAATATGTATATAATTAATAACATGTATTTTGATGAATGTATTATTTTTAACATTTAATACAAAACACCAATACAAAAGAATAAAATGAATGTGTGCCCATTTATATTTTACTATCACCTATCACTTCATTTGCATTTATAAAAAAAAATAAAAATAAATAAATAAATGTGTGTGTGTGTGTATATATATATAAATGGTATACCTACACAAACTGTACTGTTACAATAACTCTATTTACAATAATACATTTAACTGATCAGGTAACAGGAATTTTTGTTTCACTTTCACTAACAAAAATAAACATTTGTAATTAAATAATAACAACATTTTATGCCATTTTATTGTATCATTGCCGATAAATGCAGGCTTGGTGAAAAGATTTCAAAGCAAGGCAAGGCAAGGAATGTTTATTTATATAGCTCATTTCATACACAACGGTAATTCAAAGTGCTTTACATAAAGAGGAATAAAAGTAACAAGTATAAGAAAATAAAAACAACAAAAAATAAAAATGATTAAAAACAGATTAAAATGTGTTAAATAGGTTTTAAAAGAATGAAAGAGAAAAGAAAGACATAATAGTGCGATCTGTCGGACGTGGCACAGTGCTCATTCAGTAAAGGCACAGCTAAACAGATGCGTTTTAAGTCTTGATTTCCAAACAAAAGCATTGTGGAAAAAAAAGCAAACCGACCTTTCATTCATTCATTCATTTTCATTTCGGCTTAGTCCCTTTATTAATCTGGGGTCGCCACAGCGGAATGAACCGCCAACTTATCCAGCATATGTTTTACGCAGCGAATGCCCTTCCAGCTGCAACCCATCTCTGGGAAACATCCATACACACCCATTCACACTCATACACTACGGACAATTTAGCTTACCCAATTCACCTATACCCCATGTCTTTGGACTTGTGGGAGAAGCCGGAGCACCCGGAGGAAACCCACGCCAACACGGGGAGAACATGCAAACTCCACACAGAAACGCCAACTGACCCAGCCGAGGCTCGAACCAGCGACCTTCTTGCTGTGAGACGAACGTGCTATCCACTGCGCCACCGTGAGGCCCAGCACACCGACCTAAATATTTTAAACCTTCCATATTAATATATGCTATATTTTAGGAGTGAAAATAAACACCCCCTAAATTTACCACCAATGCATCTAACAAATGTACACCCAGCCTGACTCATTTAGCAGGTGTCTGCCTTAAAAGATCAGTGTGGAAAATAGTATCTTTTGGTCTGTGGTTTGAAAACTGTGATGAAAAAGGAAATGTCGTTATCTCTCTGTTCATAAAATACTCGCCACAGCCTCCTCTCTATCTCCAGTCCTCCTTTATTTTCGCTTTTTTATCATACAGAACACAAAGGCGTAATTAAAAGCAATCTGACACCTATATAGAACAATAATCTAAGGTCACAGTCAGACCCCCAATTATTTGTGCTAGGCCATCTCGATTTCATGCGCGCGCACGCACAGTTAGTAGAAGTACATTACTTGGTGGGGATAATTACATAATCTTCTCATGTGTAGGATGATATTATTTCCTCGGTTTGCATCTATACTGCAAAACGACATCTAATTCAATCTAAGGTCATGCTAAACGCATTATGTCATTTCCTAGTGTGTCAGCTGACATCTCTGAGGTTTTTTTTCCTGAGCCAATTAAATTATCTCCTAAATCTAATTAGTGTCTTTTTATAAAAGCTCTAAAAATCACACAGTCTGACTGACTCTCAGGGGAAACGGATCTGTCTGAAAGCTCGCAGTCAAACTGAAAACCTAGCCTGAGGTTTAAATAAAGCATAAAAACAAACAAACAAAACTAATCAAAATGACTAAATGCCAAAACGCTGAGCTTGCTGATGAGTAATTAGTGGAAATACAAACTGCTGTCGAGATGCATTCAGTCTCACGTGACCGCCGACATCGAGTTTCCACTAACTCAGGATCGGAAAAAGTGATTCACAAACGGATATAGGAAATACTACGAGTGAACCAGAGCGGCATTTGACTACAAGGCTATAGACGTGAGGTGTGAGAAAGGCACACGAAAAGCTATGACAAGACATAAGAACAGAGAAGTCACACGTCAGAGATCAGGGAAATGCAGATTATGCGGATTGTTCAAAGTACAGGAAGCCTTGGGTGAGCACACTACACATATCGGTCAATGTACTGTATCAAAGCATTATAAGCAAACAAACGCTCACATTTAGCCTATGTTTATTGCACCCAATTGTGTTTTTTTTTTAATACAAACTCTTTACTATACAAACTAGTGGTGTAACGGATCACAAATCTCACGGTTCGGATCACACTACGGTTTTTGAGTCACGGATGGGACCATTTTTCGGATCAGCAAAAAAGGAGGAGACAAATGTCATTTGCTTTCCATTTATACAAAAGTATTACTGCAAAAAAACATTGGTTTTTAGCAAACAGAACCTGTAATTTTAATAAAAAATAAGAATTAAGAAAGAACCAGCTGTAAAAAGGAAAATATTCAATACGAAAAATGATCTTCGCTACAGTTGCTGATATTGCTAAATATAGAAATCTAACATCTTGTACAACATATCATATTTATTTTCCAATTAATGATTGAACAATTCACACATAAAACTTCATGTTTTATTACAGGTGTATTATTTTTGAAAGCATATTCAATGACATAATTTTGATGGTTGTTTGTCGCCACCCATTGGTTACACAATGTAATTGCTACACCACCAGCGTTAAACTGGTGATTCTAATCTTTTTAATCTTTAGCATAAACATCAGTGTTTATATCTGAACTACAAACTGTTCTCCCAGTACTTCTGTGTTAATTAATTGTTTGTATCTAACTGAAAAAGTGTAAAAAGAGAATCTCTCTCAATCAAACGCAGATTTGAATGCAGCGCTTTGAAGGATTAATTAACATATGCAAATCATTATCATTTATCATTCATGTTGCGCGGTATTGAATTGAGATCACGATCTTTTAATGTTCAATTGTGCAACTTAAACTAAATGCATTAATGCAGGCTAAACAAACAGTGACAGAAAATACCTTTAATTAATAGCCTAAGAAAGCCTTTAGGTCCCACCACAACTTTCAACAAGTTCAAAAAAAGTTATTAATCCGCGCGTCACGTGCGTTCCGACCTGTGGGTTGTGATCCGTTATACCCCTAACATTTACAACAAAGTATAATAAAGTAAGAATAATACCGTTGAAATGTAGTAGTTAAAGGTCATTAAGGTAATATAGCTATATTATAAATGAGTATTTTCAAATGTAACTTGAAAACTGAGTAATTAAAGCATCATTCCTCCGCACTCCGGCCTTCAGTTTTGCAATTTTGGTTCAAACTTTGATAAAAAGACCTAAAATGTATAGTTTGAATTTGAATAATTCATATACATATATATCTACCATGTCACAAAACCGCCTTCTTTCATCTGAGGAATATCGCTAAGCTACAAAGGATGCTATCCATCTCAGATGCAGAAAAGCTAGTTCACGCTTTTATGACTTCTAGGCTGGATTACTGTAATGCTCTGTTCGCTGGTTGCCCAGCATCCTCTATTAATAAACTTCAGCTAGTACAAAATGCTTCTTACCTTACTAAGTTCTTACCAGGTCTAGAAAATATGATCATATCACCCCAATGTTATCCTCCTTACACTGGCTACCTGTTAAGTTCCATATTGATTACAAAATATTGCTTCTTACCTATAAAGCTTTAAATAATCTAGCTCCTGTTTATCTAACCTTCTCTCTTGCTACAATCCAACCCGTTCTTTAAGATCTCAAAACTCGAGCCTTCTCATTTATGGCTCCTAAACTCTGGAATAGCCTTCCTGATAATGTCCGAGGCTCAGACACACTCTCTTAGTTTAAAACTAGATTAAAGACCTATCTTTTTAGTAAAGCATACACTCAACGCATTGCATAACAGTATGATGCATGAGTGTGCTCCACACAGGTGAGCTGGCTTGACAACCACCTGTAGAACACACTCCTCCTGTCTTAATGCACCAGACATTGTGCTAGAAACTCTCATAGGCTTTAAATGCTTGTTTCTATGTTTGTTTCTATAACTGCTATTTTCATCTATAACAATCCATTTTTGCATCTGGTTTAAATACACTATGAACAGCAGCTATGCTAAATATTTTCTTTATTTTCTATTTCCACCTGGGAATACTCATTCCGAGGCCCCTACAGACTATGCAGCACCATTGTATCCTGGACCAGGCCGTATCCAGAGCTGATGTTGTGGTGGTCATGGAGGAATGGAGTGTATGAGACTGATTCCTAAAAGGCCACAGTGACAAACGAGACCACGCATTGATCCTGTGGGCCAGCCTGACCTCCCGCCGGTGCCCTACCCACACCTGCAGCTTTTCCACGATGGACATCCAGCTTCTCCAGCCTCCGGCACCTAGACTGTAGCTCCACACAGGAAGTTTGGCCAGAAGAATAATGATCGTGCCCAACAGAGCCTGGTTTCTCTCGAGGTTTTTTGGGGTTTTTTCCCTTCACTTCGTCAATTAGTGAAGTTTTTTTATTTTATTTTTTTCCTTGCCACTGTTGCCACTGTCTTGCTCGGATCAGGACTTGTGGAGCTGCGCTTCGGTGGATTTGCTCTCCAGTGTTTGAAAACAGCAGTAAAATTCAGCAGTAAAATTTAAACCATACTAAATTAATACACTAACAAAATAATCAAATGGCTTAGTGAACAATAATTTAGGTTAAAAGTACACAACAATCTGTAATCTGTAACAGATACATATTTATTACATTTACACATTAGTTTCATGTAACTTTATCATGCATTTATTATCCTTGGTCATTTAAAAAAAAAGATTACTGCAAAAGTCACCAGTGTATGCATTTTTGTGTGTGGTAATGCAGTTCACAGTCTATGCACAGCACTCAATTACTCTATATTTAGTTAGGCTTCCCAGAGAATATGGTCATCAAGCCAGCTAGCCCTCAGGGCCCACAGCCACAATGCATGCTGGGATGGGGAAGCCCATGATGCACGGCCATATGGCTTCGAATGTATAAACATATATGCACAATTACCCCCAAAAACACTGCAAAGATGTACACCCGTATACATTCACAAGCTAAACACATGAGGAACCATGTTTGTATTGCCAAACTGTGTTCAAAGACTGGATAATCACACGCGCACACACACACTCCGGACATGAACACACACACCATATGGCATGGTTTATGACATCCGAGCATGGTGAGACACATATTCAGACTTTTTATACATGCATGATCAAGTTCAGATGCCTGTGCAGTCACGCATTCACATATGTATCATTGGTGGTGAGAGAGTCTGAAAATAAAGATAGTTCCCTATAAATATCCCAATGCAGAAAAATGACTTAAATCATAAGAGGTGTGTTTTATACCAATGTACACGTCACCGCACAAGTTGTTTATTGTTGTAACAGCAAAATCCCCTTTACAAATGCAAAAGCACCAAAAGGAAACTTTTAGTTTTTATGCAAGTTAATATGTAAAAGAATTACAACAGAATCTTTGGTTGAGGAAATATAATCTGAAGCCATTCGAAGTAGGACTGAAGTTAAAGAACAGGCTGAACCAGTTAAAGAGTTGTACAATTAATTGTAAAAATCTCAATCTAAACCCAAATGATATTACTCATAACTGACAATAGAGTCCATTAAACGTCTATTATAATGCCATTTAAACTTTGACATGTATTATGATGCAGGCTTCAGATCTGTTTAACCCAGAAAGTGTAGTTGTCATGTATAGGTATGAAACCACTTCAAAAGTTTTAGTTTCTCTCTTTCTCTACAGCAAGAGTCCCAAGACGATCAAAGTCCAGAAAAGAAACAACTGTCAAAACATTGATGTGACTTCAGTAGATCAACTGTAATCATACAAAGCTTCAAGAACTCTTTTGCGTGGCAAAAAAAAAAAATGTCTTTGTTTGTCTTTCTCTGGTGTGACTATGGGCAATACGGAGGTTGTATGTTGCACTTCTGACTCTAATGTTCAATATGGCATATCGCCCATAGTAACAAGCACCCTGACCTGATGTTAAAGAGGAGACATTGGCGAACAAGTAGTTTCTACAATCTTTCCTGGACCTTCTGATTACAGTTGAACCACTGAAGTTTATACAGGAACTAGAGAGCTCTCGGATTTCATCTAAAACCTCTTCATTTGTGTTCTGAGGATGAATGTCTCACGTGTTTGGAACAACATGAAGGTAAAAAAAGAAATTAAAAACATTTTTTTATTTTTGGGTGAACTAACCCTTTAATACCAAGTGTAAACAGGAGCTGCAAGAGATTCATTGCTAAATGCTGATTCATCCAGTTATGATAGTGAAATCTTTGAGTGATTAACAAACAGATAATGATCATAAAAATAATATATTTTAAACCTTTAAAAACTATTTTGGTTAATTTAATTAGTGCTGTGGTGGCGCAGTGGGTAGCACAATCGCCTCACAGCAAGAAGGTCGCTGGTTCGAGCCCCGGCTGGGTCAGTTGGCATTTCTGTGTGGAGTTTGCCTGTTCTCCCCGTGTTCGCGTGGGTTTCCTCCGGGTGCTCCGGTTTTCCCCACAAGTCCAAAAACATGCGCTATAGGTAAATTGGGAAAGCCAAATTGTCCGTAGTGTATGTGTGGGAATGAGTGTGTATGGATGTTTCCCAGTGATGGGTTGCAGCTGGAAGGGAATCCGCTGCGTAAAATATATGCTGGATAAGTAGGCGGTTCATTCCGCTGTGGTGACCCCAGATTAATAAAAGGACTAAGCCGAAAAGAAAATGAATGAATGAATAATTAGTGCTGTCAAATGATAAAAATCGCATCCAAAATAAAAGTCCATTTTTGCAAAATATATTTGCGCGTACTCTGTATATTTTTGTGTATATAAATATATGCATGACTATATTGTATAAAATATTTGTGTATATACATATACATATATTATAGACAGCACAATATAATATTTTACTAGTGTGTTAAGAATTGTGAGAAATTTGATCTCCATTTTAAACAAAATAAACATTTAAAGAAAGCGATTAACACAGGTTTCTAAAATGCATTTGAACAAATTCTATGATTGCACTTTCAAAACATCAAACCACCCACACACATCACGTTCATCACATATACATTCACAAACACACAAGTGAGGCCACACACACTCGCACACATACACACATACATACATACAGCATATAACAACTCCTAAATTGATCACACGCTAAACACAAACATTTAATTTATCTAATAAACACATGTGAAAATAGTTCTGCATCCAAGGTCCCACACAGACACACACTCAAACGCACTTTACTTGTTTGATTGTCAATCAGCCCCTATATATGTGCGTGTCTGTATTGTGTTACAGGCCATCTCCTCCTCCCTTCCCCTCTGGTCAGTGCTCCAGGCAGGAACTCAATGATTTATTTATAACCTGTATTTCCTGTGCAGCATTTGAGAGGGATGAAGAGCCTGGTCCAGGGAACACATTTGTCTGGGTGTGCTTTTGTGCGTGGGTTTGGCTGAATATGACTATTCATTTATGAAAAAAAGACCTCTCTCTCTCTCTTTCTTATCTTGTTTTTTTTCCATCTGTCTCTGCCTATTGTAAATCACTCCTTGTAACATTTTTGTGAGAGGTAGAGCTCAAAATGTGTAACATGCATACGGAATAAGAGTCTAAGTCCAGTGTGTATGCATATTTGCTCCATCATTCTCACTGCTTTGGCCCAATCTCCAAACTCTATGGGGAAATAGTCACTTCCTGTTTACAGAGGAGCAAGTTAGCATGTATTCCCATTCTGCATAACACAGCGCAACGCCCACCCACACACATAATCGCATATACACGGATGAAAAAAAGGGTGTCCTCTGTACACATTACTTCAAGAATACTCGTATTTCATTAGACAATAAAAGCCAGTTCAGTTTCTAGACACTTTACGCTGAAATTTACTTTAAAAAAAAAAAAAAAGTACTGGTTTGTCTAAAGACAATTCACATGTACTATCGTTCACTGTCTGTAACATATCAGATAAAAAACTGAAACAACCAAGACGTTTTTTTTTTTTCCCTTTCTTCCTCAAACATTTCCCAAATGATGTTTACCAGAGCAAGGAAGTTTTCACAGTATTTCCTATAATATCTTTTCTGCTGGAGAAAGTCTTTTTTGTTTCATTTTGAAAAGAATAAAAGCAGTTAATTTTTTTTAAACCATTTTAAGGTCTATATTATTAACCCTCTTAGGCAATACTAGTATCTTGAAAAATGTCTAGTAAAATATGATGTACTTTCATCATGGTAATATATATACTGACCATCAGGCTAGTCAAATTTAGCCATGAAACCTCCAACTGCAACACACACACTTGCACGCAATACACACGCGCAACACACACTCACACGCAACACTCACATGCAACACACACACTCACACGCACACACACACATACATACATGCACAGAGGTTGGAGGTTTCATGTCTAAATTTGACCAGCCTGGTGGCCAATCTTCATTAACTGCACATTTCACAAGTAAGAGCAGAGTGTGAAGATTAGCAGAGAAATAGCACAGTGTTGTTAACTCTCCTGTCTTCACCAAAACTCCACAGGGTCAATATACATGGCCCAGCTGCTATAGCCAAACCTTTGGTCACTTGTGCCAATGCCAAACATCGGTTTCAATGGTGCCAGCAGCAAAAATCTTGGGCTGTGGACAATGTGAAACATGTATTGCTCTCTGATGAGTCCACCTTCAGTGTTTTTTCTCCATCCTGGAGAGTTATGGTGTGGAGAAGTCCTAAAGAATTGTACTACCCAGACTGTTGCATGCCCAGATTGAAGCATGGGAGTGGATCAGTGATGGTATGGGCTGCAATATCATGGCATTCCCTAGGCCTAATGCTTGTGCTAGATGGGCATGTCATTTTTGGCTACTAAACCATTCTGGAGGACCAGAATGTGCATCAAATGGTTCAAACATTGCATCATAAAACATAATACTATACATAATGTATTTTTTATGTTTATTGTGAATTATGATGCCTGTGAATGGATTGCAAAAAAAATAAATCCTATGAGGACAAATAAAGTAAAATGAACAAATAGTGTGTGATATTGACAATAACATCAATTTAACAAAATATTGTGGAGTGGGTTTTTGTGCTAATACATTGGCATGTTTAGTTTTTATATGCATAAATGTATATGACAGTGAGTAGCTGGCAGGAAGTCTAAATGAGAATAGGCAATCATTCATTTAAACGATTTGTTCGGATGTAAATGAGTTAACCATTTTGAAGCAAGTGACCATCTTTATGAACAGATCACTGAATCACTTGATTCATTCAAAAACAGATTCATTCAGTCTGAGACACACAAATGTTCTGCTACAGTTTTGTTTGGAATGATTTTCGTGTGAGAAACATACTTCAAAATATCTTCTTTTGTGTTAGTAGAAGAGGAAAAACTCAAACAGGTTTGGAACAAGTGAAGGATGAATCAATTAATTTTCAATTTTGGGTGAACTGTCCCTTTAATTCCTCCATACTACATACCCTGTAACTAACTTCAATTACATTTTCTACATTCAAACGTTGAAGCAACTTTTAAAACGCAGTTGAAATTTGCCGATTACCATCTACTGCACTAAAAGTTGCACAGATCACGTAAACATGAGCGAGGGACAAATTATCATTACAACTGAATCCATCTATTTTATTGCGGTTCCCAACAAGTTACCAGCCAACTGGCGAGAAACTCCACGCAACTTGCCAACAGCAATTTGTACTGGCATTTGGCAAATGGCAAGTGTTAATTCTGGATCTTACTACCATCTCTCAGTCTCCTCTATTCTTTTCGTTTCTCCTACAACCCACACAGAGAAAACGAGAGGAAAGAATAACAAACGCAGTGTGTGATGTCTCTGATTGTTCTGCTCTCTCACATATCCTCATGCACAATTGTTATCCTCAGACAATAAGCCCTTCTGCCTCTGTAAGTAACAGGGCTGGCTGGCCGCGAAGATCTTTTCACACTCGTCTCGTCTTCTCTAAACCGTGAGTTAACAGCTTATTATGTTAAAACTACAGGGAAGACACTCGCAGCTTTTGTGAGCGGCTTCTCGCTTGGTTTGGGTGCACAAGACCAGGCAGATGGTGACACCGTTTATGCAGACAGATCAACAGGACATAAACCAAGGCCAAATCAGGAAGTTCAGAAAGAACAAAATAGACGTATTCATGTAATTCACTAATATTGCTTAATTCATTAGTGAATTACTTACTGTACAACAAGTAAACTGAATTAACCGAAACCTATAAAACAGTAATTGTTGGACTTGATGTTCTTTGAAATAAAGAGTGTGTCTGTGGTGTTTAGGTGTGACCATGGGTTTGAACATGACTAAAACATGATTCATTGCGAACGAACAATTAGCAACAATTTCTGCCATTTAGAAATGTCACAATAGAAGCGTGAAGGTTTAGATTCCACAGACATAATTAGGATCACAACTGCTGCTTCTTCCATTACAGCTCGTCATCTGGAAACTCTGAGCTTGGCCCTGTAGTGTTTCTGTCACTTATTCTCAGATTCAGTGCTCAGTTTGGTTTTTAATTTAAATTTAAACAGGAAGAGGCATTACTTCATCTGAAAAAGTAATTGTCTTTGTGTGTCATGTAAAGGAAGTGCAAACTGAACACTAACAAATATATGTATACAAATATACTGTGGTGAGAAGTAACATGCAAATAATGTGGCACATCTATTCAGTACCATAAAAAAGGTCAAAACACTATGGTACTTCGACTATTCTCATCTGGTACCATTGCTGACTACACAAACTTGGTAACAATTCTGATTAGAACCAAGTTACTTTTTTATAGCTTGAAACAATATATTATATAATAAATAATATATAAAAGGAATACATTTGTAAAATAAGAGAACAGATGGTATGAGCAGCTCAATGTAAATTTACATGAGAAACCTAAAAAATATATATCAAAAGTTTTATTCAAATACTAAAAATATTTTAAAATCACCACTTTGTTAAACCTCACAACAACACAAGTTGTTGATGCAGAGATTAAGGCAATTTGAGAGCCCCATAAAGCAATTTGAAAGCAAAAATAAACTGAAAACATCAATGAATCACTCCAACGAAACTCATAATTAGCAGACATCATTTACAGTAACAGCTCCAATACAGAATCTACTCGTTACATGCTAAAATATTCATGTAACTTTAAAAGAAAAACCAAATACCATGAAATACTGTAAAATGTCCAATTTTTACTAATTAAAACAATTCAGGAAATCTATACCATCTAAATAAAGTGGGAAATAAAGGGGTCAAATAGTCTCAAATAAATAAATAAATATATATATATATGAATATATTTGATCTTAATAGTTTGAGATCTCCTTATCTTATTAATGCATATTATAATATTTTATGTACATTTGTAAACTCTGGATTTAGTTTTTTTTTGTTGAACACAAAACAAGATATTTGGAAGAATGTTGGAAAAAAGCAGCCATTGACTTCCATAGTAGGAACAAAAAAATATTGTGGGAGTCAGTGGCTTTTTTATTTTTTTTATTTTTTACATTTATCAGTAAAAGAAAGAACAGGTTTGGAACAAGTGGAGGGTGAGTAAATGATAGGAGATTTGTTGGAGGTGAATTATCCCTTTAAGAATGCGATAAGCCTGAAAAAAGTAACTCCACTCTGTTTTTGTTGTTTTGTTTAGCTGATAAAACTATACCAGTGGAGCAAAGTAGTGGTGATATTTATTTGATCTTTTTGTTGTTGTTTACTTTGTTCAAATGTATGATTTGTTTTATGTAACAGTAAAACATCTTTGTTTAATTTCAGAAATTGTGCTTTCTTTTCCCTGAAATATGAATCATATGCTGGTTGGTTATACAATGTTTTTAAATATTGTATTGCATATCAAGTATCACGTTATTTAGTTTGTCATCACATATCACATGACGGTAAAATGCAGATGATGGTTATTCAAGGAGACCAGTATATTTACATTAAAACAGAAAGAAATATACAGCAACAATATGGCAGTCTGTAATACCACATTTTTCCAGAAAAGTCTCTGGCAATCCCAGCTGCTGGTGTTGTACTGTTAACCTGGCAGGGTACTTTTACAGTGTATTTACTGTTAGCTAGTAAACTGGAGTTACAACACAAAAAAGTTTTCACAAAATTAATTACGGCTGATAATTAAATTTAGCTAATTAAAAGTTAAATGTAGTTACAGTTTTTTAAGGCAACAGTTAACATTTAACAGAACTGCATTAACTTAGTATTAACCTCTGTTGTCATTAAACAAAATACTAAACTAGAAAAAGATTCAGAGAAATTCTAATTCTGTTACACTGTTAATTATATGGTAGGCTAACTATTAAAGCTGCAGATATTAGTTAGGCCCTATTTTAATAATCGATTATTCTACCAATGAAATCAATCGTTTAATCGGATAAGCTTTTTCCATGTTCTTTGAAGATCTTCTGACCGAAATGCAACAGAGCAGTAAAAAGAGTATTAAAGCCAATCACAGATACACACACACACATTATTGCATTCAACTCAATTTGCCGCTATTAAACAATATTCTGATTTCAAATATTCAGGTTTTTTTTATTTCAGACAGAATTATATTAACTAATAATATAATTACAGGATAAAATAAAAACAAACTGCATATTGCTTATTTAAGATAAATATAACAAGCAAATCAAATAAATCTTAATTCAGGAAGTGATGCATTAAATATATTTTTTTTTAAAACAAAGCATTGATTACTACAAATTTAATCAATATTTTTGTAATCGATTAAATCAAATAATTCAATTGTAAGTTTCAGGCCTACTATGATCAATTGTGCACATAAGGCCATGTCGTTGATAACAGCTACGTGTTAATCTGAAAACAGCCACATGTGAGGAAAGAAACAGAGAACTACTACAGTATGTTTTGTCCCAAACATTTTAGATTATTCATTGTGATTTATTCATGCCTGCTCTATGATTTATTTAGCATTTGCTTATTCATAGCCTGAGGACATGGCGTGGATGACAAAAGAAAAATCTTATCTCTCAGAATAAATTCTTCCATTCAATCATTTCTAAATAAATGCCCTTTCACTCAGTAAGATGAAACAAGTTGGCTAACACTTCTCACAGGTTTCCACCTAAAATATCCTTTAGTGCAAAATATAAAGCTCATGATATAAAGCTCAAGATGCACTGTAAGAGGATGTTACTGTTCTATTTGTTAATGTTGAGCTACACTGTCAAAAATGTTGGCTTCCACACAATCAATTTGTGTTGGGACCACATGAAGGAATTAAGTTAGCTTATTAGTTTTTACTAATTTAATTGGATTGAACATAAAACAATTAAGTTGTCCCCCTACCAAAAAAAAACTCAAGAATTGTGTTGCTTCAGCTCATTTTAAATAAGTAGTTTGAATAAACAGCAAACTTAAGGTTTTACATTACATCTAAACACTTTTCTAAAGCACATGCAGCTAACATGAATTGAATTTTAGTTCATGTTAGCTGCATGCGAAAACAAAATCATTAAGAAACTTAAAGCATTTAATAATAAATGATCATTTCAAATAACACTTTTTTTTAAATCAAAAGTTGTTATTTTATTTCATATGATTTACAAAGCTGAACCAAGACAAACTGACAACGAACAATATATTTAAAAACGTTAACAAAGATGAATAAATAGCTCAGGAAGATTTGAAATGAACGGCTTTGATGCATTAACAAATGCTAACTAAAAGGACTATTATGTAAAGTTTACTGTACCATTCATTAACTATGGTATTTTTTCAACTGCAGTTACTGTAAGGGTTTTAAGGTCTATTTATCTCAGAATGGAAAATTATTTCAGAATAAATGTGAGGACGGAATATGAAGGCAATATACGGTCACCGTTTGTTCTCTTTTAGTACTTTTGAACAGTTGAGCGTATGGTTTTATGATGTACAGCAAATTGTATGTACCAAGTACTCGTTTCTGCAAGCACCACTTAATCTTTTGATTCAGACTCTGTGAACTCTTGCCATATTTGACATTAAGCACACATATGTGTATGCATGTACCTCAGTGCATTTGAAGTTTTGAGCGTGCATGCGTCTTTCCACCCCCACATCTCTGTGTCTCAGCACATATGGGTTCCTTTATGTCCCAGCAGTCACAGCACTCTCAAAAGGTCACAAACCACTTCCTGAAATGGGGCACTTCCTCTTAGCGGACAAACTTTGCACTGTTGGTTTACAAGGAGCCTGCAAGAGTAGGAGTGCTGTTCATGAAGCAGAAATACTAATTTGGACTATATCGCTTTAAACTGGAAATTAATTCAAATGTTTCAAAATCCAACTCACAGTGAAAACTGAGGGCCTTTCATGTAGTATTTCATAAGTACTAGCTTTTAACAACTGCATTTAACTAACACAGGTACAAAAGTAGCCTTGGCAGCTCTGGAAAACTTCCTGAAATTGTGTTCAGGAAAGAAAGTGGAACTGTGATTTCATGTGTTTGCATTCTCAGGTAAAGAATAACTAAAGCTGATAGACAGAAAAAAACAAAACTGTAGAAGACAGTCTCACTAGAGAAATACACTTTTTTTCAGCAACTGTTTTTTTTTTTCCATTGCTTGCATTGTAGATCTGGTATGATATTTTTAACCAGCAATTTGTCTCAGATGTGTCCTAAAACAACCTTAGCAGAAAAATTGCATAAAAAATAGAAATATGTAAACTACAAATACTTTTTTGAAATAACAATATTAGAATGAGAACCATATTAAAATGATTAAATTAATGAGAAGTATATTAAAATATGATTTAATTAATACAATGTTCAGAACACAACTGTAATTTGGTAACTGTAACGATACTTCATTTAAAGTATTTGGGTGAAACGTGTTTAAAGTTTTGTGTTTGGGATGACATTACTTCCACATTTAAAATAAAAATCTAAAAATCTAAACATTTAGAGATGTTTTTATATATAATAAAAGCTGTTATGTTTTCAGACATTTATATAATTTTTTAGACAAAATAAAATCTATATTTACTGAAATATCCCTGATTTTCAGGCACAACACATGTAAACGTTTGTCCTTCTGACCAATTGTCTTATTTTTAAAATAAAAAATACATAAATAATATCCTCTAAATTAATTTATGTGATTTCACAGATGTTGACTTAATATTTAAGACTTGTTTTATTACTGTGAATGTTGAAAATCAGTTATGTATTTTTCTCTTTTTCTCTGTATTTCTCTTTTGAATATGGACTTTAAAAGAACACATTATACACAAACATTTATATACATTTAAAGTTTGTGGTCAAAACGTTTTGAAAAGAAGAATTCTTTAGTAGTTTTGTTCAGCAAGCATGCATTAAATTGATTTTTAAAAACAGCACAAGCATGTATATTACAAATTCTATCTAATAATTTTTCAGTTTAACCAAACATAAATAATCTGCATCAGTGCTGAACACACATCAATGATTTTGTTATATTTTTAGGCTGAATCAACCTAAAGATAAAGGACATTATATATATATATATTTTTTTTTACTTTTGATTAGATATCCAGCTGTGAATTCTTTGCAATGATTTTGTGGGACATTAGGAGGTGACTGGCTCTTGGTGAGCTCAGTTCTCCAGATACTGCACTGTCATGGCCTTCCCACTTCCCACATTTCCTCATCATGTGATGACTCCACACACACAAAGCAGAGGCTTTGTTGTCATTAACAGTCTTTGAGTCATAGATTATTACGGACTATCCGGGAATGGACAAAAAATGATCATGTACTGTAATACAAACAATGAAGAATAGAATTTTTTTTTTCTGAATGGCTGAAATATTCGTAGCTAAAGCCCATACAAGTTAACAAAAGTCAATGGAACAGAATCCCAAAATGAGAACAGAAATAAAATCAACAAACAAACCAACATACAAACCAACGCACGGCCAAACCCAGGGCCAGAACACAAACAATTTGGATTTCATTCATACAAATAAGCATGTTGTTTCACACACAAAACAATTAATCTCATTAAATGTATAGAAAATTCAAATAATACTTTTTCTTTGTTTCAATGACTGACATGTTGTTTTTGATTAAAGCAATCGATATAAAGGGATAATAAAAAATATTCGGATAAAATTCACCCTCATGTTGTTCCAAATCTGACATTCCTTCAATAAACGACAAAAAGAGAAGTTTGTTCTTTCTTACTCTTTCAATCATGCAATAACAAAGAAAGAGCATCTCTGAATCCTGGTGTGCAGCAAACGGACAGAATGAGACCGCTGAGACCATTCAGTCCAATGAAATATGAATGCAACATGGAGCAAAGAGTTCTAAATGAAGCAAAAACAGGTCATGATATTACAAGATGTGACAATATAAAGGACAGAATGCTCAAGCATACCTGGTTTTAGTCGCAAATGTTGCGATTACAGTTCTATTCAAATGTCAAAAGGGAGTTTTTACTCCTTTGTGCATTTTATAAGCACTTTGTGAGTTCTCAGCTGATAAAAAATAACATCATCTCTTCACACAACAAAGCAGACACCCAACACAATGCTTTATGCTCTCCACAATCTTTCACAAAACGTGTTTGATTTTTGTTTGTTTTGTACAGATTTGGTCTATTTGGTCAAACCAGGGCTAATCTAGACCAAAATAATCAAGACAATAATGCTAAAAAGTTTCAAGCTCCAGAAAAAGTCCATGTGACTTTAGTTTATTCCAAATTTCCTGGAGATTTGTTTTAAAAACGGCTTATATTCTACATTGTTTATCAACAGAAATTTGGCCAAACTTGGAGCGGTCATGGAATAATGGAGGAGGTTTTGTTTTTAAATAGAGCTTTTCTTATCATTTTAGATCCGTTTTGCAAAAATCCTCTGAATAATTTCTTTAAGATATAGACTCATGAAGGTTTTTGACTTTGATTCCTCAACTCAATTATTTCCTTCCAGAGTTTGCAAATTTAATCACAGAGGTCTTCACCAGAGTATATCACCATAGGTTTAGAATTACAAGAGTGTAAATAATACAGAGTTGAACATTTTGAATGAACTGCCCCCTTAAACCTAATTATCTTTGATGATTTTCAATATTGGCAATATCTAACATCACATTTTACTGACACACTAACTGAGCTTTTTCAAACTCAAAGCACCTTTGAATTTACTTGCAATGCTCTCTGTTCTTTGAACTGAATCTTTCCACCTCACGCTCTCCTTTAAAACTCTCTATTCTCCTTCTGCCTTTCTTTAGTGGAAAATTTGTGCAACTCCTGCATCATCAGGCGAAACTGGAAAGAGTCCCTAAGCAGCCAGGACACAGAAACATCAATGTTTCCACCCAATGTATGAGAGTTTCCCACTCAAACTGACCTTGACACACACAAACACACACACACACACACACACACGCACATGCACACTTGACAGCCTGCTGATAAGTCTGTCCTCCACAGACTTACACGGAAACCTCCAAAAATACCAACTTGTACACATTTGGTTACAGCATAGTTGAGTCATCAGACAAATAGCCTAAGTGGTTTCTGCCACCAGGCCAGATACAATCTCTGGACATATTTGCATCGGAAAATGTGCATTTCTGGTTTACGGTGGTGTCCAAACTATTATTAACACTGAAACAAAACTAAATGGTAAAAAAAGAAAAGAAAAAATATAGGGAAAAAAAACCTGAATACTAAAATAAAGCTGCAAGCAGCGATGAAAGGGACCTCACACCCGGTCTCACCGCCACCCGGTGGCCTTAGGATGACAGAGGACAATAATAGTGGACAATAATAATTTAAGCCGATATATGTTAAAATACCTGAAAAAAAAAAAAATCAAAGATATATGCCAAATTTCCTTCTGTCAGCAGGTGGCGCTTTGACTGAGACTCAATATTGCATGTAGATGTCTTCAGGAGAGGAATCTCATTGAACCTGTGCATTTACAGGCAGATCAGATATTGTTTGGTTAAGTCATTAGTGCTTCCTCCTCCATGGCGAAGCATTGCATTTTCTCAGTCCGCCACGGACACGCCCCTCGGCGAAAACTCTAGATCTTCACAATTTAACATCACAAAGGCCTTTGGACTAAACTAATGGAACATGTATTCAATGTGATAAAATAGTAGGAGGAGTTTGTTACACTGTAAAACATGTCACTTCCTGTTGTCAGCAGGTGGTGCTATATCTTTATCTGGTTATAGGCATGTTAACATGTTCAGGTCAGGACTGTTATCAAACATATGGATTTTGAATCAGATCCCTCAATGTACGCCTGAATTACAACAACTTCCTGTTTCGTGGCAAAGCATCAAGGTTTGTGAGGCCGCCACGGACACGCCCTTGGACGAAAACTCTAGATCTTCGCAATTTAACACCGCCAAGGCCTTTAGATGGCAATACCCAATTCTGGTGTTGGTCTGATAAATTCCCTAGGAGGAGTTCATTTAAATACCATGCCTGGAAATAGCAAAAACTGCACTTTTTCAGCAGAGGAAGTTAAAAATATCCGAATTCCTGCTGGGTTTGAGATTTTGCTCCAACAGACTTTTTTTGTTTTGTTGTGGTTTTGGCATGTTTGATGTGTGTGACAATTTTCATGTGTGCATGAAACGTAGCTCGGGGGCCAGTCCGTCAAATGTGCATAGGTGGCGCTGTCGAGTCATTTTGCCACACCCACTTCCGAAACCTATAACACATGTTTTTGCCTCTTCTGGAGCGTGTGTAAAGTTTCGTGAGTTTTCGAACATGTTTAGACCCTCAAAAAAAAAAAAATAAA
>CAIGQW010000350.1:4562906-4603179 GCA_903798125.1 Danio choprae | reverse complement strand
GACAATTTAGCTTACCCAGTTCACCTGTACCGCATGTCTTTGGACTTGTGGGGGAAACCGGAGCACCCGGAGGAAACCCACGCAAGCACAGGGAGAACATGCAAACTCCACACAGAAATGCCAACTGACCCAGCCGAGGCTTGAACCAGCGACCTTCTTGCTGTGAGGGGAACGTGCTATCCACTGCACCACCGTGAGGCCTATGTAACAACATTGTATATTTGTTTCTATGTGTGTATTACATATACTTAGTAAACATATGTAATACACACACATATATTATGTCAAAACAAACTTTTATTTTGGATGCAATTAACCAAAATTAATCTTTGCCCTGCAGTAGTAATGATGGTACTAAAATAAATAATAATATATTAGTATTAATTAGTGTATAGGTTCAGCTAACAGCGTCTACTGGAAGGCAGGGATAAAGATAGTAAAGGTTAAGCATGGGATGATTTCCAGTTTCAGTACCATGGTTTAAAAAAGTCAGTTTTAAAACCCCTAAAATGTTCTGTTATACCATTCCTACAGTATTTTTTTTTTACGCGTTGCCAGAGTATTTTAGCTTTTTTTTTTTTTTTTAAGAGCTACAGTATCTTCAGCAGCAAAGGAAAATCTACATCAAAAGCTCCCGGTCAGCCCACGATTCAGCAAACATTTGAAAAACCAATCACTTATAAACCAACATCCAAGCATCCAGCCTTATTTTATATCCAAAGAAATAAAAAAGATATCCAAAGATGACTTTTCAAACTGTAAAGAAATCTGTGTTTTTAAAACTAACGAACATAGCAGAAGTCAATGATTTATTTTAATTATTTAGCCTGACATGTTTACAGTTTCAAAATATTTTAAATGCTTCTAAAAATAAAAAATATTTTGTTCACTGGGGAAAAAGTTTTTTACCCAGACATGTATAAAGAACATATTTCAGAGCCGTAATTGCAATACTGTGATACCGTGATATTTTTAAAGGTTATCATACCATCAGAATTGTATAGCAGCCCATAGTAAAGGCCCCATCTGATTGGTCAGATTTGGATAAACAACCTATGCATCCAGCACAAAAATGCTTGGCACATAAAACAAATTTAATATATTGCATTTCTCTGCAATACAAATATTCCAAATGCTATTATCCCGATGACGATCATTTTTGATATACCATAAAGCCCTAATTCTTATGTCAACTTGAAATGTCTAAAATGCCTGTGAAAGTGTTTCCTGCATTGCTTTTAGTCTGCAATGTAGCTGCTGAATTAACATGAACAACACTCACAATAAGAGTGCACCAAACCCCAAACAAAAACCACTTCATTTTACTCAATAAAAACATAGAACAGAATAGAAATCACATAGAGTGCTCACTGAATTAAACTGAACCGGGTTAAATTGGTACATTTTTGCTTGCATGCAAGCGGCTCATTCTTGAGAAATTGCTCTATATTTGTCACTATACACTGTCTGTTGCATGACAAAGCTGGCCAAATCATGCAATAGTGGCGAATGCCTTTCTAGAAGACTAAAATGCATAACATGGAGCCCTGCACAAAACATGAAGTCAATCATAGCCTCATTTACTAATTTGTTACACATTGACAATAAATTAAGGATTTGTTCCAAGTGACTATTAGTACTCATTTTAGTAAATCATTGAAAAACCGTTCCCTTATTTAGATTTAAATACAACAGAACAAATGATTACACCATAGGGACAATTTTATTAATCATATTAGAGAAACATTATTATATTGTGCACACAATATAATAATTTTAGGCCCCGGAGAATAGGTTTTGTTGTAATAAGTGGTAGTTTACAAAAAACTGAAGGAGCAAATAAATAAATGTAACACTTTACAGCACTGTTCAATTTTTTACATTAGTTAATGGTGAAAATTTATTTTAAAGCATTATTTGACCTTAGTTAATTTCAACATTTAGTAATTAAAAACAAAAATTCTATTTTGAATTTTAACACCTCAGATATGAACATTAACACAGAGTAATTATACACTGTAGCATATTAGCTGCTAATTGTTATTTCATTTTAGTCCATATAATTTCAAACCTGGATACATCATAAGAGAGAATTTGGAACAGCATTAGGGTAAGTAAATGAGGACAGAATTTTAGTTTATGGAAGGACAATGACTTTAACTAATCATGGGACATTATTGTATAGTGTTGCCAGAAATATGTTAGGCCCATTTTCATTTTGGCTTGTTTAGAAATTGTACAGAGCAAATAGTTTGAACCGATCATTAAAAAAAACTTATCGGAAAAGTAAAAAGTCTGTGCAAACGCAACATCTGCAAAAGGTCTGATGTGTTAAACACAAAGTTTTACTAAATGGCTTTAAATCTTTGAATTATGACATTTCCCAGTCCAGTGCGTAGGCTATCCAAAGCCAAGAAGCTGGGAAAACAACTGAAAAACATGCTAGGCAGCTGACAGTGATTATGGATGCGCGGACACAACGCCAATCCGATGGACAGCGATGATCTAACCTCCCAGCGGTCCAACCTCATCCGCTGGTAGCAGGAGCACTTGAACGCATGCAGCAGGGTTTCATCTAAAACACCATTTAACGAGGCAACAGGATAACAACTTTACACTCAACAACCCTTCGGCGATTGAGCCCATTTCCCACTTCGTCATGTTAATCAATAACACAACCGACCGACGCCATTACAAGGGCAACTTCCACTACAGTGTTTTAATAAATATCTGTCGTGTTTATGTACTGGCGTTTACTAGAGCTCCTATCACATGCGTTTGTCCTCTTAACGTTTAGGCTACAGCTGTGATTACCGCTGCGTGATGCTCGAGATGAAACTCTGGTACTTACGCCCTGGTTTTTGGGAAGCCCATTGACAGCAAAACATCCAGGCTGTTTCCATGTTTGACAGTTCCTGGCCGGTTCTGCCTCTGCATCCGAGGAGCGACTTTGGCATATAGGTCTTCTTTTGCTGCCATGGTTCAGCTTTCCATTGGGCTCGAAAACAGCGGTTTGCTCACTTTTGATGCGTCCAAACGAACGGACACGACAAACATTTAAAACATCGGGTCGAGCGCTACAGTATCTACCGTAAAGGTTGCTTCATGAACGCTCCGCATTATTCCCTCAGTCGGACAGACAGAAGTCTCGGCGGACGCGCTACAATGTTTCCAAACACAAAATGATTTGAGCTTCCTGCTGGAGCGCTCATGTCATTACAATTTGAGAAAGGGGTCACCAGTCGGAAGTCAATCTCATTCACTCCGCGTATCGACAGGCATCTGCGTCGGTGCCTGTCAAGGGAAGAAATATCATCCGCCGGAGTCTCTCGCGTCTCGCTGTGCACTTGGAAATGTTGCTGCGAGCGAAATCTATCAATACTTGTTACATCGGTTCCTCCTCGACATGACTTATTTATGAATGGGGTTGACTGAAGGGCAAAGCAGCCAATCGGCTGACGGGATACGAGTGGCCCCGCCCCCTCGTTCTTAAAGTCGCAGTTTTGAAATGTGACGTTCAGCAGATGCGCTCGAATGGCAGGCAGCGCATCATCGTCATTGACGTTTGCTCACATTCAGCCGAACGTTCTTACGTAACTGTGCGCAGGTAAAACGCAGGAGGATGAACGACACTAATATTCGGAAAGATGTTCAGGGGTCGTATGAGGCCAAAACTGAAGTAACATTTTGAAAAACCTTACATTCACAAAATACAGAATCGCTGAACTAAGTCGTTTGTGCAACTTATGAATACTTAGTTTAGTAAATGTGCTTGTGATAGGCTATATTACACTTTTTTTCTGTGCAAATCTTTTACAAATGTAAGCTTATGAAGTTTACTTATGAGAACAGTAGGCTAGCCAATTTATGATACAGCTTTGGGCGGAAAATCTCAGAGAAATTATTAGGTATGGGTTTGTGGAAAACGTTACAATTTGTTTTGTTTATTGTATAAGGGTCTGATAATATTTCTTCCAAATTTCTAATAAAATACTGTAACGTACACCTTTAAAAAATACAATAGTAATTTTCATGATTTAGGGTGGTTACTCGGTTTAAGGTGCCTGGTCAATTAGTAGCGCATAATACAAATACAAAAAAAGAGACACTTCAGGGAAACGGTCTAGTAAAATCAAATCATGAATAAAAGTAAAGCAATTCAATAAATTATTTTCATGTTACAGCCTGTTGAATCAGTCTTAATATACTGCATGATTACGGCAAGTCAATTTCAGCAGTTGTACACTGCTGCACTGCCTCCTAGTGGTCATATTTATAACGTTTTGGATCAAGTCAGACTATAGACACGATTTGAAATTATTTGACAATATATATATTCAATCATAATGTTGACAACCACACATAACGGTCATTTCACAGTCGTATGTAGTTTTCAAAACAATCAGACTTTGTGTGGACCTGCAAATAAAGAGATATCACATAATATTGCATAAACTATATTTAGCATGTTTCATTTATTGGAAGAATTGGATCAAGTTAGACATTAAAACAAGAAAGGGTAAGAGTTACCACACGAACAAGTCAGATAGGTCAACGAAGCATGATTTAAAATCCTATAAAATGCAAGAAAAGTTTGAAAGTAATATTTACATTTGATGAAATATGTATAAAACACAAAAACACAGAGCACACTATCATAAAAAGTAACAGTGGAGTAAAAGAACAACATATCATGACTGCAATGTACAGCAAATGTTTATATGAAGGGCAAAGGGGATTCTTGTACCTGAATGGAGAACATCCATAGTTTATCTCTTAGTGCAGAATCACATTAAATGGATACCTCAATCCATACAAATGCAACAAACCATTTTAAATTCGTTTTCCCACTCACAAATTCCTCATACATCAATAAATTAAATTTCTAATCATTTCTGCCAAATAGAGACACAGATTTTACATTTCAAAAACCAAATCAGCAAAATGAATCTACCTCACATTTTAAAGCTTCTTGGACACTTCTATGATCTAGGGCGGCACCTCTGAAGTCAAACCTTTCACATACACACTGATCCTGATTTGTTTGAACCTATGCTGGAAAAAATAGTTATCTAGGCAACAAATATTCTGGGCATTTTATTCTGATCAGCACAGGCTACACCACAAAAGAGGATTTCTGTCTGAATCCCCCCTGAAAGAGACAAAAACAAACTGTGAATATAAATTTTTATAAATTAACACTATTCAGGTAGTACAATTACAAAAAGACACTACAAATCAAAACTGAGGAATTATATTAATATTTAATATCATTTACACAAATGAGCAACATCTGTTCTACTTACATTTGCCTCATCCACATCATCTGCTTGAGGCTGTGTATAAACAGCTTGCTGTTTCTGTTTTCTGCAAAAGATCATTTATATCATTTAATTACACTCAGGACAATTGTAATACAAAATATGGCTTTAAGACGCAAGAAGAAAACAAAAAAAACATGTATAAACTTACGTTTCAGCCACTTCTGTGAGGAAAAAAAACAAAACAAAAACTTGTCAGGTAAATCTAAAGAACACTTAAATATTTTGAACTTGTAATTATAGTGAGAACTTACTTGGCAGATATCCCTTTTTGCTGGCATACCAGAGGCCAAAGAGCAGCAAACCTACTGCCAGCAGAGCCACAATAACCCCCGCAACAATGCCTCCAACATTCAGATCACCTTTAACAAAGAACACATTCAACTCAATCTGTTAGAGAACTAATATCTTTAAGATTTACACCAAGAACACTAATTATAAAAGGTATTCACACAATAATTAAAACTTATTTTAAGCTAGTTAATACGGAGTGGATTTCTCAGAATCTCTCTGACAATGATTTTAACAGTATTCAACAGGGTGACATTTTAATCCCCAGAGTAAAGGAAATTTGCACACTTGTAAATTGTAAACAGGATTAGCAGAATTTATGAAACCCTGAACAAGATTAACACTGCTTTTGTGCTGTTAACCCTGCATTGCAGTGTGAAACTTGTAAAAGGTGTACAGTGTTGTTAAGACCGTTACACCTTAAAACAGACAATCAAATCACATGTCTCATAATTGCATGCTTTTTGACAAGCAAGTTATTGTTATGTTGCGTCAGCACTCTCAATAATTAGAGATTAAGAGATCTTACTTTAAGTCCTATTATGATGGCGATCTGTTAAAGAAAAATCTCCATAGCACTGCAGTATTTAAGAGTGCTCTCGGATGAAAATAATTTCAGGGTGGACGTCTGGTTGTAATCATATGAACCTAGAACTATGCGTCTCACATGATCATTTGTGCACTCAGTCAGATGCTAGTATTTAAGTTCAGCTCTAACCCCGATCAACCTCACTCTAGATTCACATGGGCATCTGTGCTGGTGTGATTGTCATGACGGGCTATGCAAAAGATCAAAATGTCACAAATGTGCATATCGCGATACACATATAGCAATGGTTTGCATTGTTTATCTTAGCATTGTTTTTTCATTTACATTATCATGCCGACGCATTTAGACTGCAACACACAAGTTTAAACAAAAATGGCATTATTCAATAAGCAGAGTACACAGACACGAAGTTTCAAGCACTTTGGTAATGCAAGTGTCCATTTTTAATACACAAGATGCAGCTTTTCTGGTGCAAATTACCATGAATCCAAAAAGACTTTGATAGATCTCCACTAGAAACTCAGAGATGTGGATTCAAATGGCAATTAAATCACCACACAAACTCTGTTTGTGTCAAAAACAGTAGGTAACTCAGCCAGATATCTTGCAGATTGTGAGGAAAAACAGACATTCTGGATTCAGAAGCCTATGTCACCAACTAAAACCAGGCTAAAGATCCATTTTGTTCTTATTTTGGTATACTTATTTTATTTTAGCATTTTACTTATTTAACAGGTGATGCAAAGAAATATGTTCTAATTACATACAGGTTTGCTAAAGTTAAAGACCAAACATATATTTATAAAATGTTATTCATGATTAAATAATGCAGATAACTTTACGTATTTTTTGTTCTTCAAGTTAGATATCAGATTATTCAAACCACTTTATCTAAGCCACTCTACTTAACCATTGGTCTTGTAGATCCATGATGTTTGTCTAATCAAATCCTCGCGCAATGCGTTAAGTGAAGTTTCACAAACTAATTTCGAGAGGAGTACGTGATATGATTGATCACAGCCGGTCTCCCATCAGTAATCACTAGTAAGCCAATCAGATTAATACAAACTCCCTATAAGTAGCCTGTCAAAAAACTACTCTCTTATCTTCGTTTTTGAAGAAACCCCCCCCATCCACCCCATCTCCTGCTTTTCCTCCTTTACCAGGGGGAGCTCTCAAGAACTATCTGATCTCGTACCCCCTTATATGCTTATTTATCAAGGGGAGCTCTCGAGAACTATCTGATCTCGTATCCCCTTATATGCTTATTTACCAGGCGGGAGCCCTGGGCTCAATTATCTCCGAGCTCAGGGTTCTCTCCCGGGACAGCATGCCAAACCTGCTATTATTATCAAGGAATATCTAAGTGCGAACTCTTGAATGGCAATATTATTCAAATTGTCAGGCAAAAAAGGAAAAAAAAAAAAAAAGAAAAGAAGAAGTTGACCGTTCGGGTACTTTTGAACATTAATCTCAACATTCTATAATTTGCAACACTCTAACACAGCAAAAGTTCCTTACGGACTTCCATCTTCACTGTATCACCACGCTGAGGAACGCCTTCTCCATTACTGGCCTCACAGAAATATGAGCCAGTGTCCATCTTAGACACACTCGGGAACTCCTGATCACACAAGCCAAACAAGTTTACAAAATGTAACTCTATAGTAATAAACAAAAATTATAGCAATATATAGTACTGCATGTTTTCTTAATCAAAATGAACGCTCACCAGGTTTCCATTGAAAACATTCAATTTGTAAGTGAGGTTCTTAAAAGCGGGGAACTTGGTTGGGTCATCAGGGAGGGGGGTGTTGTCTTTATACCACTTGTACTTGGATGGAGGAGAGCCAACTGGGTCAAAGCAAGTCAGCTGGACGTTACTGCTTGTTGTGACTGAGGAAGGAATTCTTGATACGGGCTTGGCGGGAGGAACTGAAGTGGAGGAAAAAGATAACAGGTTTGAAACAACAAGAAGAACAAGTTCCCACATTTTGCAGCCCAAATAGGGTTGTGATTTATCATGCCATATATAGAAAAATCTATTAGGTAGCAAGACTATGGATAACTCAATCTGATTTACCAAGAACTGTGAGTTTAATGGTATTCTCTCCATATCCACCACTTCCAGACACCTCACAGTCATAGTCTCCCGTGTCTGCTCGAGTCACTTTGCTAAATCGGAGTCCTGCAGTGTACGTGGTGACACGTCCTACATATTGAGCTGATGGAAAAGAAAAAAAAACAAAAACAAATGCTACATCTTCATATTTCATCTAATATATTCTCATTTGACACATCAACAGACAACAAGAGTAGGTTTTAAAGTTGAACCGGATGTATTCATACCAGTTGGCTTGCCATCAAAGTAGACTAATGTCTGAGAGCCCCTGATATCCTTGAACTTCCATTCTACTCTGGGTGTTGCTCCGAAGTCAGCAGTGTACGAACATTGCAAGTCAATTCCTAATAGAAAAAAAGCAGTGCTTTGTTTAACTTCCTGTGTCAATATGAATAAGTGTCAAAAACTGTATGCTTAAATGAAGATGATTCAAAACAGGCAGATAAGGGCCAGTCGACTGTTACATTTGTAATGCTACATAACAGTGCAAAACATTTGAATTTTTGCTTTACCTCATGACGCTTTGGCAAATTATGGGAGCAACTTAACCTTAGTAATTAACTTCATTACAGTTTCACAGTAGGAATGAAATTATAATCATTTGCAAAAACAGGGTACAATGAGGTAATTATTTTCTACTCAAGCACTGAACTTTAAGTGTAAAAGTTACAAAATTTCAGCAGAAGAAAAGCTTAAATATTAGTATTATAACTATTATAATATAAGAATTAACTATAACACATAACTTAATATTAGATTTATGTTATGTAATTGGGACATTGGTGGATAGTTTAATATTTAAGGCCTCGTGTTGATTTTTTCCTTCTTTTAAAATGTTCTAGTATTATTTATAAGAATTAGGCACGACAGGTTTTGAAAAACTGTACCACTGTAAAAACAAATGAATAGGAAAGAGATTTTAGTAAATGTCATTGGAGACACACACACAAATTGCAAATGTGTAGCGTCTGTAAAAAATAATAATCAGAAGAGATGACCATTAAAGTACTGAAAAAAGATCTTGCCACAAATATTCTTGTCAGACCAATGTCAATTATAAATTTCAATAATAATTATAAGCGAAAGGCAAACAAAAGGGCCAGAAAATGCTAAATTAAACTTACCCTCATTCTCTTTCACTTTTACTGGAGAACTAACAGTAACTTGAAAAGCAGCATGTATGCCTGAAAAAAAGAGAATGATTCAGTCTTTAAATACACCGGTAAAATGAATTGTGTTCAAACATCAACTTCATAAAGATCATCAGGATAAAAACAAAATAAACAAAACAAAAGTAGTTATAATTTGATCATTTCAAGCAGGGGTTTTCAAGATTAAAGATGACACAAGATCTTTAATCTATATGATAAAAAGCATCTATATAGTTAGTTGTGCAGAAAGAAATCGTAAAAAAGGATATACAGTTTTCTAAATGTCATTTACTTTCTAATAAGTTAAAATTTATATTTTTGTACCTATTTTAGAACTACTGAACACGATTTATTCATACATTTATTAGTTGCACAATTAGTTGCTTATTTTTACTTAAGGTGTATTTATTAAACAAATTATTTAAATCCTTCTAGGGACCCCATAGCAGTGCCCTGTGGCCTGCTGTTTTCCAGTTTGAAAGAAGCTAATTTAAAGAAAACCATTCACCTTATTTTGCAATGCAGTAACAAGTTATTTTCTGCAATCGTTTTGTGACCTCTAATTAACTTGCTTTGGGCAAATGAATAAAAATAACAAATGGCAGTAAACGGTCTAAAGTGTGCGTTTATGACGATACCTTAAAATTTAAATAATATAAAAGGAAAATGAAATCAAGTAGAATAATGAGCCGTTTTGTATGGCTAAATATCAAATGGGAGAATATTTACTCCTCTAAAAGTATTAAAGACAAAATATTTCTTCATAGTTCACATGTGAACACACCCCACATAAAAAGTTCTCTATAGTTTGCACAACTGTAAATGTTTCAGAATAGCATCTAATGGGTTTCAGACAATGATCATCTTAGAGTAAAATGTTGAAGACATAGTTGTTTATATTTACAGCACACTGGCAGCTGACACTTTCAGAGAGAAAGACCAAGAAGAGAAACTATCATGTTTATTTCAAAGCAAAATACCACAGGTAACAATTAACCAGTACATTAAGAATTGCTGAAAAAATATTTACTTTTTTCTAGAATGGCATGTTAAAATATGCAAATGAGACAGGTAAAAAATCTTGTTTAAATTATAGATTAGAATAGACTGTCATTGCACGTGAGACTACAATGAACCCATTGGTGCTCTTCTCAGCATTAAGTGTATATAAATAAAATTTAATAAAAATGTCAACATAAAAATAATAATAGACAAGAATAGACAAAATAAGTGTTAAAATATACAAAATAGAAAACGAAACTGACATATTCAAAGTTTTTTTTTTTTTTTTTTACAGAGGGGACTTGAGGTTCATCTTCCATGATTCAGAAAGAAAACTGTAAACAGAAAACTGTAAACAGCCTCAATTAAAATCTCTCAATTAAAAACAACTTTTTTGGATTTCAGTGTTTTGCCTTAAAAGCCATCAGACTTGTTGGAAAAATCATGACAAAGACATCAATGTAAAGTCAGTGAGGAACCCTCAAAAAATTGAACAAATTTTCAAGTGACGGTAGCTTTTGTGGCACATTCTAATGTAGCTCAACAGGATGTTGTTCGCGCAAGCGCGCAGACCTAACTTACAATTAACTGTTGTTATCGTCACTAGCTGAGCACTATTCACGTTCAATAATAAAATATAGTAATTTCGTTTTATTAAACGACGAATAAAGTTTTTATTTGAACACGCGTCCCGGGTTACCTTTCATCTGTTGTAAATTCCCCAGTTAGTTATATCTCGGGTTTCGGATGGGGGTTGGGCGAGGTGGAAATACAGGTTCTCCAGGTGATACCGATGAGCCGTGAAAGGCCTTCTTTCCCGTGTATACAGTGATAATTAGACGTGTTTCTTCTCAAGTTCAGCACAAAACTTGCGATAAAATTACATACAAAGCAGGGCAAATTTGCTATATACGCATTGGTTTGTAACAAGTTCCCTTTTCGAAAACAAAATTGGCTCGGTTCATTGAGTTGTTGCTTACGAATGGAAATATGTCCATCCTCAAATACTACAAACCCTTCGATTTCAAGCGGTTACGCACTGAGATGTAGGCCTAACTTAACATTTAAAAGCTGGTTCCCTGAAGTTCAGATTGAAAATAACGTTGAGTAGTTTGCTAAACTTAAGCTATGCTTGTACTGTTTGAAAATATAATTTAAAGATCTGACTGAAAAGCTCACAGAAGACAGCAGTCGATGCCACGACGTATACTGTACTGGAAATGAAAAGTAAAAATTATACAAACACTGAAAACATGGACTCTTACCTGTGACGGAGAGAGAGAAGCACACAAAGACGAAGGTCAACATATTGTCTCTAAAATGATACAAAAGTTCTCCAGAAAGTCTCCTTATTAGGAAAAACAAAACACCGCTTGTATGTAATGTTACTCGAACTTTGAAGCAGCTGTGTATTTTTTGTACCCTCACGAAGCTGAGCCAAGATAAGACGGTGGGCTGAAACTAAACGCCCTTCTGAGCGATACTGTGTTTACCTGTTCCGCGTGTGATTGGTTGGATCGTCTGCACCATGACACCCCGGTGTATGACGTCATGAAAGTAAACTCAGGTGCAAGGAAGAGAAATGGCTGTAGAATTGATATCCTTATTGGAAATTCTGTATACATACTTCGAAAGTAACAAACGTGATATGTTCTGGAAGAAACTGTGGGTGGGTGTGGAGAAACATAGCGATAGTTATTGTAAAAAAAGTTTCAGCAATTTATATGAATTATTAATATCAGGTACAAAATCAATATTGATAGATTTAAACGTTTAATTTAAAAAGGCATTATTGCAGTATGTGAAAAACATAGCTGATCTTGTTCCTGCATCAGTGTTTTGAGAAAATGTAGTTAGGAATGGGCACGCAAGAAACACAGCTAAGAACATAAAATGAGATTAACAAATCAAAGCAGAATTTATCAAGAGACAAAAGATGATCAATTTATTTATGTAAAACGAGTGGATAAATCATCACAATTGCTCTGAATGAATTAAATCACTCATGCTGGAGAATGAAAGTGGCTGGTATTTTTTAACATCGCTCCGTTTTACTTTTTTCACCGGCAGAATTACAGTAAAAATGTTTTGTGCAGCAGAAAACAACCATGGCACCACCTGACAAAAACATATTAACCACATTATGTAAATATGGAGTGGCACTTCCTGTAGGGTTGGACAGAGACAGTATTGAAATTAAAATCAAATGATATCAATGTCTTTGTTCTTCAGAAGTTTCAGACTCTTAATGCTAAAAACATCAAATAAATGCCATTTTTAAAAAGAGAGAATTTTTTTTAAATTAATTTCAGATGTTTTGTAAACACATCATACAAATAAACATACACACAGATCTTTTTATTAATCACCACGTACAAATTATAAAGACACACTTTACAACAAAAAGTTCTACTAATTACACTAAACAAACAACTAAACCCAGGTGTTTGCATTTATGGATATAAGTCTTTTAAATAAAATAAAAATGTATAATTATTATAACAATATCGCTCTTTATTACACGTCTTTGACTTACTTTCGCTATTTCTTGAACAGGATAGGCTGAAGACAGAATATCATTCATTTACTACCGCTGAGTACTTTTTTCCTGACCCAAAACATCGGTTTATTGAAAGCAACAAGCCTCAATTTATGCAGACAATCATCATGGAACTTCCCACATAACTTATTGTTAGTTATATGGCACCAAAAATAATTGGAGGTTCTCTTTTCTCGTTTAAGAATAATAGATTCTAACTCCCTTATTTCCTTTTTTTACTCCCATCATGTTGAATGCAAAGGCAGTATTGAAATTCAAATGTATTGTTGACATGTAAATAGGTGGTCATGCATACACGTTTGATTTTTCTGATTGATATTTACGAGATGTAGTGTAGCTTCAATCAATAGGTCATGCTTTTGGGCTAGAGGGGGAAGTTTTTATTTCTGATGTTTAAATAAAGGTGGAGGAGTTCAAGTATCTTGGGGTTTTGTTCACAAGTGAGGGAAGGATGGAACATGAGATTGACAGGCGGATTGGTGCAGCGGCAGCAGTAATGCGGTCGATGTACCGGTCCGTTGTGGTAAAGGAGCTGAGCCAAAAGGCAAAGCTCTCGATTTACCGGTCAATCTACTTTCCTACTCTCATCTATGGTCATGAGCTTTGGGTCATGACCGAAAGGACAAGATCTCGGATACAGGCGGCCAAAATGAGTTTCCTTCGCAGGGTGGCAGGACGCACCCTTATAGATAGGGTGAGGAGCTCTGTCACCCGGGAGGAGCTCGGAGTAGAGCCGCTGCTCCTCCACATCGAGAGAAGTCAGCTGAGGTGGCTCGGGGATCTGTTTCAGATGCCTCCTGAACACCTACCTAGGGAGGTGTTCCAGGCATGTCCCACCGGGAAGAGGCCTCGGGGAAGACCCAGGACACGCTGGAGGGACTATGTCTCTCGCCTGGCCTGGGAACGCCTCGGGATCCCCCCGGAAGAGCTGGAGGAAGTATCTGGGGAGAGGGAAGTCTTGGGTTCTCTCCTAAGACTGTTGCCCCCACGACCCGGCCCCAGAAAAGCAGTTGAAAATGAACGAATGAATGAATGAATGAATGTTTAAATAGTTGGTTGACCTATTTCATTTTAAAAAACAAAACTTAAGAAGTAAGAAGAAACTCACAGAATTCTGTGTCATTTTAAATCATTTTTGACTCTAAAGCTTTAAATACATTAACAGATTTAGGAACAATTCTAAGTCCATGGTGGTTTCTCTGAGAACAATGCTATATACTGTATAGCCAGTTATTTTGTTGAAAGCTTTGTTTTTAGGTCTGTGTGGTCTCACCCAATCACAATTTATCCACTAGTAATTATTTACATAATCTAGGTTGTAGAAAACACAGCATTAGAAAAAAACAATTAGTCGAAAACACAACAGGGAGATCAGAGAATGCAAGTTTTATACACTAAACAAATTTTAGGGAACTACTGCATAGCATGGATCAAAACTTTTAACCTGGCATTGTACATTTGTCATTTATTCAATATTGTGGGTTGATTTTTGTAAGTTAATGTTTACTTAGTGTTGAGCACAAAAGAAGATATTTTGAAGAATGTTGGAAACTGGTAGCCACTGAGGTATTTTTGCTATATGGGTTACAGTTAATACCGGTTTCCAACATTCATGTATTCTTTTGTGTTCATCCAATAAAATAGAGTCACAGGTTAGAAATTACTTGAGGGTGTGTAAACGGTGGGTAAATTTAGGTGAACTATCAACTGTACTTGATACATGTCAGTATTTCATAATGCTTCTGATTATGTAAATGAAGCAAAATAAGTGGGTTAATACGAAGTTTTTCAAACCTGCATAAACAGAAATGAGGGCCATAGCAACAAATTCTTCTATTGAATCTGCAGTCATTCCAGCATATGCAATGCTGTCTTAAAGTGAATCAAAAATTCAGTCATCTTTTACTCTCCCTCAACCTGTTTGAGCATCTTTCTTCTGTTCAGCAGAAAAGAAGATATTTTGAAGAATGTTGCAAACCAGTAGCTATTGACTTCCGCAGTATGAAAAAGAAACTACTATAGAAGTCAGTGGATACGGGCATCCAAATTTCTGCAAAATCACAAATATAAACTGAAAGACAGATGTAATAATACTACACATTTTATACATGTTATATAAAATGTATTTAAACTACTATGAGTAAACATCATTGGATTGTAAAAGCAATGTGATCTACCAATGGAACAAACATTAGGATTCAAGCAAATTCAGTGCAACGCAACAAAATAAATCCTATAGAAAACAAAGAATGAAGCCTAACAGGATTTGCAACATAATTTGTCCCACACTGTGCTGCAGTGTTCTACATGTGGACTTCTGTATTCTACATTTACTTGAATACACAATGCTTCAAGATAAAGATCATTCTTTTAACTCTAAGACTGGAGAGAGACCCAGTTCATGAAGAACCAGCTTTAGAGATCAGAAGCAGGAAATACAAATGGATCTATAGAGTTCTACATATATATGCAAACTATGGTTGACAGTGTAGAACGAGGGTCAGTTTTTTTATATGTAGAATACTCAGCTAGGTGGAATTCTTTGAGGATTTGACAGGATCCAGGATACTTTTGTTCTTCAAAACTCATCCAGGAGTTGTTGTCATAGCAACAAGTCTATAAGCTGCTGCTTTTTTCTTACAAGAGTATTTTATTGAATTGGTGAATTTGTGTGTCTGACTTTGACGCAGCACAGGAGATGCAGACCACTTATCAAATCTCAAATTTTCTTTTCAGCTTAGTCCCTTTCTTAACTAGGGGTCGCCACAGCGGAATGAACCGCCAACTTAACCAGCATATGTTTTACGCAGCGGATGCCCTTCCAGCTGCAATCCAACACTGGGAAACACCCACACACTTTTGCACACACTCACATACACTACAGCCAATTTAGCGTATCCAATTCACCTGTACTGCATGTATTTGGACTGTGGGGGAAACCGGAGCACCCGGAGGAAACTTACGCGAACATGGGGAGAACAACTCTACACAGAAATGCCAACTGACCCAGCTGGGGCTCGAACCAGCGACCTTCTTGCTGTGAGGTGATTGTGCTACCCACTGCCCCACCTTGCTGTATATCTCAAATTTTTTTGATTAATTTAAATGAATTAGCAACTATTAATTAGTCAGTTATGCCTTACACCATGGGATTAAAAAAAACTTTAATGTTGTCACATATAGCAAATCCATTTTACAGGTAAAATTAAATACAATTCTTAATACAATACTCGACACATAAGACTGTACGAATACTACAAATGGTGAAAAATTATTGTGTATCATTTAACAAACCACTTTATGCATTGAAATTTTGTATTATTTTGCTCACATGGCTGATAATTGAATATTAAACCAATGATGCTGTTGTCTTGCCGCCAGCCAATCACCAATTCAGTGAACGATAGATCTCTCCTTCACAACAATCTTAAGCTCACGCAGTAATCTCAGATCAATTCATCTAGATGGTTTAATCTTATTTGCAAACTTGGCTCTGTTATGACGATTTTAAAAATCTATCATCGTCATAACATTTGAAATTATCACATGAAATTTTTTTTTTACTTATAGCAGTAATGATGAATGATATTATCTACACTTGATGTCCAAGTTTTTGCAGCTCCAGCTTTAGCTTGGTCACTTCTAATTCCAATTTCTGTATCTCTAGTTTTAGCTTCACCTCCTGCAACATGAACACGCCATACTGTTTTTCCATTATGTGGCTGTTGGTGATCTTGCCTTGAATGTTGTGTGTCTCCACGCTCAAGTTGCTCTTCACATCCAGCACTTGACTGCTGTCTACATCATCTATATAACAAAAATAATGTTAGCAATGCAAGGGAGAGTTTTACTGGTTTATTGACAAATTTGTTGTGTTCAACACTCTCCAAATAGAGATCAGTATTTAAAATAGAAAATTTCATGTCAAAATATTTTCTTAGCTGTTGAACATCTCAAAGAAAACAATAAAAAGGTATATATTGTACTCGCACGTCTGTTCAAGCAGTTCTGAGATAAAAGAAACTACAAATATTCTCAGAAAAGTTTCCACAGTTTTAATGTGCCCCGATTATGCCATTTTAAAGATTCCTAATTCCTAACATTTCTCATAATACACATTGTACATCATTTATAAAAGAGACAATTATAAAGGACTTTTGGCAAACAATACCGTCAAAATAATAATAAAACCCCAAGAAATGCATTATAAATTGATGTTTACGAACTCCTGCGTTAATGCAAACCTACTACAAATGTCACAATTAAAGTACAATGTTACAATTAACAGTCAATTTGCATTATTCCATGTAGATTTGCACACTTTGCTTTAGATTCGGCATGGTTTTACTTAACTTGTTTGTTTGTTTGTTTTTGATGTGTTGATCTTTCATTTCACATCCTATTCTTCATCCTATTCCTGTTTGAGCTGCACCCTCAACTGTGCAGCCACAAATTTCCATTTGCTTGAGCCTGAGGTTTATTCATATGGCCTTACATTTGTCAAAAAAGTTTTGTTTTTTTTAATGATTACAAACAAACCCAGCCAGACCAACCCAAATGTAAGTCAAAAGTAATGGAACACATTATTTTCCTTAAAAAGGACCTAAGTAACACATTTAGTTACTTTATTATTTTATTTTTTTAAGAAGTAACCTTCCCTTACACCGGTCAGACTAGAATACATGTTTTGCCTCAACAATAAATGTTGACAACACATGCAATGTTTAAGGGCAGGTCAAACTAGATGTTCATTGACAGTCAAAAAAAAAACAAAAAAAAAAACCACAGGCTAGCATTATGCAAATACGTTATTCAGATCTACATAGATGAGCAAAGAAAGTGAAGTTGTAGTTGTGGATGACTTTCTGCAGTTCACAATCAACTACTTGTTTTAGAAGACAAAAACATTAATCATCTTACACTTCAATCTCTAAAAACTTAGCAAACGTTTTGCCATATGGTTGTTCATGAAAGTGAATTCATTCATTCACTTTCATTTCGGCTTAGTCCCTTTATTAATCTGGGGTCGCCACAGCGGAATGAACCGCCAACTTATCCAGCATATGTTTTACGCAGCAAATGCCCTTCCAGCTGCAACCCATATCTGGGAAACATCCATACACACCCATTCACACTCATACACTACGGACAATTTACTTTACCCAATTCACCTGTACCGCATGTCTTTGGACTTGTGGGGGCAACCGGAGCACCTGGAGGAAACCCACGCCAACACGGGGAGAACATGCGAACTCCACACAGAAACGCCAACTGACCCAGCCGAGGCTTGAACCAGCGACCTTCTTGCTGTGAGGCGAACATGCTGTCCACTGCGCCACCATGAGGCCCCGAAACCAACATAGATATGGATTTTTCAAATTAAGGTTTTCTTTTGTTTGCTTGTACTGTATTCTGAAGGGGTATATCGAAGTAGTCTTGTAAAGTTTTGTAGTGCATTGACGCCTGAATATAAAAACAAAAAGCGTAAATTTGAGGGCAGTAATTATTTGAAATTAATGACGTTATACTTACAAACTTCCATCTTCACTGCATCACCACGTTGAGAGATGCCTACTTCATTACTAGCCACACAAAAATATGAGCCAGCATCCAGCTTAGACACACTCGGGAACTCCTGATCAAACAAGCAAACCAAATATGCAAATATAAATAATTATACTAATGCACCAAATGACCTTTAATTCAAAACAATATAGGAGTATAATACTTAATGATTTAATAATGCTCTGAAATTATAGATGAACATACTAGGTTTCCAGAAAAAGCATTTATCTTGTAAGTGAGGTTCTTAAAATCAGGGAACTTGGTTGGATCCTCAGGGAGGAGGTTGTTGTCTTTGTACCATTCATAAGTGGATGGAGGAGAGCCAACTGGGTCAAAGCAAGTCAGGTGGACGTTACTGCCGGTTGTGACTAAGGAAGGAATGCTGGATACAGGCTTGGAAGAAGGAACTGAAATGGAGGGAAGTATTAATGACACTAATGATTTGCATCACAATATTTCAAAGCTATATTTTTGCACCCCTCCACCAAAAATATAGACAAGTTGAACAAGACACAATTTTGCTATTAGCTATTCTAATGACACAGTATATGTCACTGAAATTTATCAGACAGTAACAGTCTTATCAGTGTTGGGGAATCTACTTTGAAACTGTAGCTTGATAAGCTACAAGCTTCTAATCAGGAAATGTAGCTAAGCCACTGTCAAGCTGCCTACATTCCAAGTTACTTTCTAAAACTAACAAGTTACATTAAAGTTACTTTTTCACAAAGGCATAAAAAAAATGAATTAGCGCTATTATTTGACACTAAAAACAAATTTAAGACACCCAGACTGTCAAGAGTGAAAGTAACTGCAACAAATGCAGCATTGCAATAACAAAACAACTTTGATTAAAAGTGACGTGGCTCCATAAGTTTTAGTGAAGTCCTTGCGCAACATTCTTACTTCAGGCTAATTGGCAACTGTTAGAATACTTTATGGATTGAATTTCAACTGTCGTAACTTGAAAGATATTATTTACAAAGTAACAGTGACAAATAAATGTGAGACCATGAGATGTGTGATTTATTAATAGATGGCCATAATACACTATTGGAGTATGTGATCTTTAAGACAACACTGCTGCTTCTTATCACTGGAGGTTCACTAAATGAAATATAGCTGTTGTCAAGCTACTCCGCTACTTGCTGGGAAAGTAGCAACTAGAAAAGCTACATTGTATCATAAGTAGCCGAGCTTCTTATAGCTACAACACTGGTATTTATATAGCAGTCAACATTTGAAATTCATCAAAGTTGTCCTAAGAATTCTGATGGAAGATTTTGATCCCCTTCAAATGCTTTTTATTTTATTTATATATACATAGCTCAAATTTACCAGAGACTACAAGTTTGATGGTATTCTCTCCATATCCACCACTTCCAGAAACCTCACAGTAATAATCTCCATTGTCTGCTCGCGTCACTTTGTTAAATCTCATCCCTCCAGCGTACACAGTGATGCGCTGTTCATATTCAACTGATGATAAAAAAACAAAAAACAATGAAACAACTTTTCCCTATTTCAATTTTGAAAACAATCGTCAACACACAATTAAGGAATGCAACTGGACGAACAAAACAATACTTGAAGAGATCAGTGAAGTTTTTATCCATACCAGTTGGCTTGTTATTAAAGTAGATGAAAAACTGAAAGCCCTTCAGATTTCTGAACTTCCATTCTACTCTGGGTGTTGCTCCAAAGTCAGCGGTGTAGGAACATTTCAAGTCAACTCCTGACAAGATGAAGATAAAAATAAATAAACCACTTGGTTAAATGTGTATGGTTTCACATGACTGAAGCATTGAGTCAGGATCAATACAGAGGTGCACCACATTATCTTACATTAACACCACCATACAAACGAGATGACTATTCTATACAAAAAAAGAAGACAAAGAATAACAGGAAAAAAAGGTATTATAATTACCCTCATTCTCCTTCACTTTTACCAAGGGACCATTAACAATAACCGAAAAGGCAGCATGTAGGCCTGCACACATGAAAAGAGATTCAATCCTTAATTGCATACAAACAGATTCGAAAAATCAATATTAAAAATTAATCAATCGCAAATGCAATAGCTGTAAACATAAATGTAATATAAATAGCTGTAAATATGGTATTCAGTGTCCTGAAACCATGCAAAAACATTTTTTTAAAGTATTAAAATAGTTGATTTAACTAATAGCACAAACATAATACAAAATAATAACAAGGGCAAAGAGATGCTTTCTGTTCCCTTTATAACTACCAAAAAAAATACCCAATACAACACCATATACTACACTGCGAAGATTAAAATGTGACAACATATGCTTTTATGTTACTTTAACTTTTAAACTTAAACTACACAAATTTTACCCTGGCGTTTTAAGTCAGTATAACTGATTATAAGTTGAAATTACCAGTTAATTTATTTAGTTACAACAAAATTTAAGGCAGTAACCATCCTTTACAGTGCATATAATATACAGTAGCAATTTATCATCAATTTACTAGGGGTAAAAAATAAATAAATGAGGAAACTGTGTGACCTAAATAAAATAATTCACAAAGAAAAAAACAAAAAACAAACAAATAATCAAACACTGAAGAAATGGACTCTTACCTGTGAGTGAGAGAGAAAGGCACACAAAGACCAAAGTCAACATATCCACTCTGAAATAGTAGAAAGTTTTCCACGGTACGTATTTCAAATTATACCTGAATGTATAATATTTTAGCAGAACTGTGTTGCAGTTGTTTATTTGCTAGGTCCCCCCATGACAAGATAAGCAGAAACTTATCTGAAACTATGAAACTGCAAACTTATCTGAAACTATGGCGCTGTGTTATCCATACGGTGTGCGATTGGTTAGAAACACGACACTTGCAGCTCCAACTGCATGGCGTTAGGAAAGCAAGCACAGTTTCGAGGTTAGTCAAATAATTGGAAATCATTCTCAGAATGAACCTTGGGAGTCCAAACATTGCCTATATGCGCATACTTGGTTAGTACCCACAAGATAAGACACACAGAAACAGACATGTCAGGAAAGAGTCCAAGTACAGATTATAATTCCTACTGGTTTTGCTAAAAGAAATTAAGAAATGATATTTATTATTTAATATCAGGAGTAAAGCCATTAAACAATCAAATCATAAGACAATTGGTATAAGCAACAGGTTTGGATTGGTGGAGCCTAAAATTTGTATTTGCGTAAAATAAGTTTTGAACCAGAATTTTTTGATTGGATTGTCCTCATTTGACCATTATTTTCAGCTGTTCAAGTGGGGAGGGGGAAGAAAGCATGACACCATTAGCAGAACACTCCACCCCATAAAAAAATTAATATGTAAATATGGTATAGCATTTCTGGCAGGGGTGGACTTTTTGTATGATATTGCACTGATTCAGAATGTAAAGACTTAAGAGTAACATGGTACATGCCGTTTTGTCTGTGACTTTGTAATGGAAGCACTAGCCTCGGGTGCCTTCTCTAATGTGTGGTGTTTAGATCTACTTTTTACTATATACAAAAAAAAAATACAAATCTAAATAAAACGAAAATAGGACAGAAGTAAGGCTCAGTCAGGCTCAGGGAAGTTTACCAATATGAACTGAAGAGTTTCAAGGATCTGGATCTCTTTCCAGGTTTTCTCCAACCTCATCGGGTATTATAGGAAAAGACCCTGAGTCAGGTGTTTATCAAGGCAATAGAAGGTTGTTCAAGGTGTTGAATAAAAGAGGGCCAATAATTGTGGTCAACGAACTGGAGAAAAACATTTATTCTAACATTTATTCATCTTTCACAGTTGTTTGACTTCAATATAAGGATAGTTTTGTTGGGGGGGATGGGGGAATTCATATAACAATATCGCAGCCTTCTTTTCTAGCATTTATTAAGGGGGTATTAGTTCTAAGCCCTATTTCTTGATTATGTTTATATTTAAAAAAATGACTATTTGTACTCTAAAGCATTGTAATATTAAATGCACAAATTTCATTACAAAACATTCCTTCTTCACACATATTGTTTAACCTACAAAGCAACCTCAGTAAAGTTTTAATGAAATAATCAAAAAAAAAGTAAATCAAATTTGTATGCACACTGGCTGTGATGTATGTTATACAAGAATGCACATAAAAACACATTCATGTCTTCAGTAAATAAAATACAAGAATCTTACACACACATACATTACCTCAACAAAGGCTGCTTTATTATTAATTTGCATTTGCATATTTTTGGTACTTAGTAAAATAATATTTCAATTTCAATTACAAATCTGCGCCCTTGTGATGGTTCACCATGACAGCAGAGTTAAATAAATCAACAAACTGAGATACAAATAAAGATTTGTTCAAACAACGTCATGTAAAAACATTGTGTAAATGAATTAACTGTGATGGGTTTCATAATTTGAATGTAAATGACAGAACTGTTAAGCGGAACTGAAACTGGTGTTCTGGTTCCAGTTGATTGTCAAGCCATTGCTTAAGAAATTCTGGCTAAGTTTATAAGCACAAGTAGATCATTGTTTTATCAACATTTCAATAATAGTAAAAAAATATATACCCGAAACATTTGCAAAGTAGTCCTAAAACATACAGACCTGACCATTACAAAGCAATTTCAGTGCAAGTTAAATTACCAGATCACCCTGACAATAATCTGAAACAATCAAAGGCTGTATGTGAAGTCGAAGAATAGAAGGAAAAAAAGAGGGGGGGGGAGTGATTGTCCACATTAAAATAGTTTTCATAAATGTGATTTTAAACCTATATAAACAGAACTAAAGACATGCCACAGTTGGAGAATCATACAGTGGATCTGCAGTCCTTCACTGCGAGTCCATTGATGCCGCCACAATGCCATGCTGTCTCAACTGGTTTCTAATCGTCTGATTCTTCGATTTCCACTCCTCCATCTGTGTGTGAGTAGACGCAAGCAATTAGAGAGGATTGCATTTTACTGCAAATTAAACCGTTTTTTTGTTCACTTCAAAGCCTTCACACAACACAATGGTCCTAAAGTAGTGTTTCTCAACCACGTTCCTGGAGGACCACCAGCTCTGCACACCTACCATGTCTCCTTAACCAAATACACCTGATTCAGATTATCAGCTCATTAACAGAGACGGAAAGACCTGTAATGGGTGTGACAGACAAAGCAGACATCCAAAACATGCAGTGTTGGTGGTCCTCCAGGAACATGGTTGAGAACCACTGTCCTAAAGGATGAGCAAAAAAATGAGCATTGGATGCCAAAGCTTGCAAAAACTACTACTGAATGTTTGATATTTCATGTATGCTGGATGGTGACAGGAATAATCGCCTACTACTGGTGTTTTACATAAGTGCTTCAGCATAAGTGTATTCAGTAGATTCTCACGGAATACGCCTCAACCACAAATTTAAAAGTTGAAGTAAAATGTGAGAGAGAAAACATTTTCTCACGGTGACATCAATGCTCAAAAGAGATAGTTTAGACATGAAAATTCTGTCATCATCTTCTGTTGTACGCAAAGAAGGATATACACTGATAAATGTTGGGAAACAAAAACTAATTGACCGTGCAATATTTTTTTGTTCTCATTATGGATGTCAATGACTCATGTTTCCCAACATTCTTCAGTTTATCTTGTCTGAACAAAAGAAAAACAAAATCATAAAAAAAGTTAAGAAATGTACATTTTTTAGCTGAACTGTCCGTTTAATAGCTAAATAAACAGAACAAAACGGTGAAGACAAATCACTAGTAAAGAAAGCATCTGTTAGTGATGTGATGATAATATTTGCATGCATGACCTCTTAAATTCAACACAAGGTCATGTCACATCATACATTTATTTATTTATAGGCTAGCACTTTATACAAACCATACTACTTTAAAGTCTTTAAAGTGTTCACTTCTGTAATTGGGAGATTTATTTAAGAAATGCATTACAAAACATTTGTACGAATTGGGCTGATGCAGAGTTCCACTTAAGTTGTGAGCAATTGAAAGGAGCGAGAGGAGAACTTACATACTAAGATGCACACTGAGATTGTCACACTTTATTTCTCAACCACAAAAACTTAAGAATCCTCAAGCATACCTAGTTTTTCTACTTACAGTCATGATGATGGTATGCAGGTCTATGTGTGTAATGGAGAAATTGTTGGTGCTGTATTGAATCATTGACACATTTCATAAGAACAAATTCTCTACATTTAATCAGCATTACACGTATGCACATACGTGTGATTTTCTATTCTGTGCCTTTAGGTTTGGTCTTAAAAATGACCATGAGAATGCTAACCTGTCCTGAACCAGAAGTAAATGCATTACTTTTTTTTTTTTTTTTTTGCTGAAGACCAAACAAACACTTTATATAAAATGTCTACATTTGACTAAGCAATATTTTGTTTTTAAATTTCCATTTTATGTAATTGATGAATATACAAGAAATGCTTGAGTCAAGTTTGTACAATTTAGTTGTGTTTTTTTTTGATATTTCACAAAATCAGCTCTAGGAATGCCCAATATATATTGTCATCATCAACACCTCGACAAATGCTGTGAATTTGTAAGCATGAAAGAGTTTAAAGCACTCAGCCACAAACAATTCTAACTTTACTTGCGTTATTGTACATTTGACTATTCAATTTCTATACATAAATACTTTGACTCCTGAAAACCGTAAAGCACAGTTTATTTCATTTGTATCTTTGCATGTAATTAGTTTATTCTATTTCATGCAGATGCAATTCCCTTCAAAATCATCCCAATCAATCTGAAATAATGTTTTTTTCCCCCAAAGACAGCTATTCAAACAATCTGGTGAAACTGTTTCCATATTGCAACATATAGCTGCAGAAAAAATAAATAAATATCGCAGCGTCCATTTCCCCCCCCCCAAATATTTTACCTAAAATGATCACATTACACTTCAGTTTGTAGTGTGAAGCTCATGCAGTGGCAGGTGAAGTACCTCTTTTCTGAGAAGCTGATTGTCCATCCTCAATCTATCGACAGTATTAAGTTCATCCTCCAGTCGTGCATTGCTCTGACGCAGCTCCTGAATATAGTCACATGCCTTTGACAAGATCCCACTTTTACTCTACAGGAAAGAGCAGAAAAGTTTCAGAATCAAAAAAAGGCAGAAAAGCTGTGACATGGAAACAGTCAAATAAACTTGATTTAAAATCATGTGCATGTCATTGTGTTGTTGTTGTTTTTTTGCTTTATTGTAGAAAGTTACTGTATGCGGGATGCATAATTGATGAATGTATAACACCTTTGAATAAAACATTCAAACTGGATACTGCTAGTCTTTCTGCAAACTAATCTTACTTGATTATTCTTGGTTGCGTCAAAAGTGCAGTCAGGGATGGTTTTGGAAAGCTGGACAATCCATTGGTTGATCTTGTCCCTACGTCTGCGTTCCACTGAATAAAAACAAAACAAAAACAACAAACAATGAATCGCTTTCAGTTTAATGAGAAATAAATCAGCAGGGAATGAATAATGAGGTGGAGCTGCTGATTTCCAATGAAACAACCTTCATTGTGTTGAGCCCTCCGCTTGTCATCCCTGGAAACACGCTGGGATCCTGATTTACTGTGAAAGATATAGGATTGGTTGAGAACAAAAGGACTGTGGTCATTAAAAATGTGTTTTTTATGTGATGTGAGATGACAACCTTGGCTGCGTTGTGGCTAGAACATCCTGCGGTGACATCATTACATAAAGTTGACCTGCGAGAAAAAAAAAAGCATTAATTATTAATTAAATTCATGTTGTTGACAAAATTGCATATCTGTACATAGTTAATTGAACTCTTTCAACTTTTAGCTTATATAATGACATATTAGGTTGATTACTTTAATAGTGGATTATAACCACTATAACATTATCTTGCATTTCCCTATTATGTACATCACAGTTTAAAAAAAAACAACAACAACAGCAATATTGTGAAATATTATTACAATATTTTCTATGGTTTCAAAGCTAAATTTTCATCAGCCATTACTTTTGTCCTCGGAGCAACAGTATTATTCAAGAAACTGATTGGGTGCTAAAGAAACAATTATGTTAATATTAATGTTGAAAATTTGTGTTGCTAATATTTACGATGATATATTTTTTCAAGATTCTTTGATGAACAGAACTTTCCCATAAATCCCCGTACTGTTGAACAATTGTGTCAAAGGAGTTGGAGTGATGGCTACTTTCGAAGCACTGCTTCACAAAGCTTTGAAACTTCTACAAAACTTTTGTTTCGAATCAGTGGTTTGAGGCACATATTAAATTGTCAAGGTGATTTCAGTAAACAGGGCAGCTTCGTTATATCACAACTGTTTTGAAATGTTTTGAAAATTTAATGGTTTTCTAGTTGAGAGCGATCTGTGTAACCGCATAAAATTCTTCATTCAGATTGCCCCAGTGGAGCATTGCTGAACAGGTTTCATAGTTTTTCCGATCTCGGATCAGTTTTACGAATTTATAGATGTTTTAATTTGCAAAATTAAAAGGAATAATAGTTAATAATAGTCTCTTGTTGGCCTGTTTAGCAGAGCCTTGGAAATACATATATATATATATATATATATATATATATATATATATAAATACATATTATGCAGACACTTAATATTTAATGCTATAAAATGATAAGCTAAGTGCATTTATAGGTTTCATATTCAATTTAAAGTTTGCAAAATGTTTGAAAAAGTTCATTCTAATATATGTTTTGGGGCGGCACGGTGGCTCAGTTGTTAGCACTGTTGCCTTACAGCAAGAAGGTCATTGGTTTGAGTGCCGGCTGAGCCAGTTGGCATTTCTGTGTGGAGTTTGCATGTTCTCCCCGTGTTGGCGTGGGTTTCCACTGGGTGCTCCGGGTTCCCCCACAGTCCAAAGATATGCGGTATAAGTAAATTGGATGAACTAAATTGGCCACAGTGTATCAAAGTCAGCTTTATTGTCAATTTAACCACATGTACAGGACATACAGAGAATCGAAATTGCGTTACTCTCAGACCCTAGGTGCCAAACATGTAATATTAATACAAGAAGTTGAATTTTAAAAAGAAAATTACAATAAATACAATTACACATACAATATAATCTAAAAAAGTAAAAATATAAAAATTGACAAACAACAATTCCACTTAAGGGCACATGGCAAGGAGTGCAAACCAGAGTTGTGCAGATGGTAAACAGTATAAAATGCAAAAAAGTACAGTATAATGCAAAACATTATATAGTGCAAAAAACTGAGCTATGAGTGTGTGTGTGTGAATGTGAGTGTATGGGTGTTTCCTAGTACTGGGTTGCGGCTTGAAGGGCATTTGTTGCGTAAAACATATGCTGGAATAGTTGGCAGGTTCATTCTGCTGTGTCGACCCCTGTATGTTTTGTGTGAGTTTTTGTTGTCCCTAGCATGTGCTAGGTTCATGCTTTGAAACAGTGAATAATGTTGCAAAGCAATTGGTTCAATTTTTTCCCATTTTCTTACCTGTAGAAGTGGGCTGAGATAGTACCGAATCAGCTGTCTGGAGACCGGTTACCATGGCACCAGCAGTGTCAGAGAGAGTGGCAGGATAGTAGTACTGGGTTTCAGATGTTTCTCCCTCCACACTCTCCGACATTACAGCCTATAAACACATGCACACATTAATCTACTAAAACAATCATTTATTTTTTTCTGTCTTTCTATAGGTAGAAAAGACCAGATATATTACTTACAGGTGGTGTTGCTGCCTGCGTTGCTGCGGGAAACCCAGTCACCACACTGACTGATGCAGCTCCATCTGCATGGCTTTCGACCTGCCCGTCAGCCAAGTGGATGACACGATATGTAACCTGAACCATTGGGGTCAAAGATTTAATCATCATATCATCATATTTATCTATGTTTTCTGTGTATGCATGTGCCATTTACCTGTCCCCCTGTTCCTTCTGCTTTTAGAAGATGATACTTAATTTGCTGGTCTGTTGAAAATGCAGTTGCTGACTGGATGGCTGTGACCGCCAGTGAATCATCTGTTGTGTCAGCAACACCTGATAAAGAAATACGTGAACGTTTAAGTTACAACAACTACTTAGAAACTATTAATTAGTATAAGGGTTTTTTTTTTTCTACAGTTGAGAGGTCAGGTATTTGATCACTTATAGTCTCACTAATGCTGAATGAAACTGATTGTGGTTTTAAGTCTTGCTGGAGAAAATGTTGGATTTGTTTCTTGATTTGTAAGTCCACACACAACCACACCCACCCATGATCCAAAACCTTATGACCAGTGCCCAGTGAGGCAAAAACCATTCATAATCACCTAAAAATACTACATATTAACGTCTGGGTAGATTATAAGGTTTTTAAACAATCAACTCCAAAGAAAAACAAACTGTCAACAGTGTTTTGGCCACTCAATAATGCATGGGATGAAAAGAACAAAAATTGACAAAGACTTCATGGTCGTGGCCCATGGTTTTGTTGGATATGTTTTGCTTTATGAAGCTGCATGATTCAAATCATACCAGAAAATGAAAGGAATCATATTGATCAAAAGTTCAATGTGGTGTACAGCAAGGCTGAGTACTTGGACAGTTGTTTTCACTGTGTGTATGCACTTAGGAGATATCATTAAGAAACACAGTGAGTTTTAAGTTTCCAGATCAACATTTATTTGAAGCCCAATAAAACATACCAATTACCAAACTTTAGAGAATGCATAGTTGATTTTGAAAATTTGATGAATAAATGTTTACTTCTAAATTTTGAAAAAACAAAAAATAATAATAAAAAAAATTGAGTTTTTCATCAGTAAATTATGAATTATGCATGTAGCGTCTAATGCAGAAAAGTTAATTCATTCGTTTATAAGTCTCGAGCATTTTAATGTTACAACTTGGTTCCACCACAAAAAAAAAATCTACTTAATCCTAAAGTGCAAATTAGTTAGAGAATTTGAGAAATTAGTCCCCAAGTTTGGGAACACGGATTTGGAATTTAACGGATTTAGTATTTAACCAAATTAATTAGGAAAGCAACATAACTTTCATTTATTTAACCACTTTAACATATCTATTTTAAATAAGGTGGCAATGAAATAAAGGTGAATTGACTTTTTAGGCAGGCAGTCAAAACCTTTTGGCTCGTGTGTATACATACACTCGGTTTAGCACTAGATGGTGCTATACAGGCTGCAATCTGTCACAGCTAAACCGAAACCAAAGACTGACCCTCAGCCAAACATGTTTGTCAATCTCCCTCAACCAAAGAAAAAAAGTAAACGAAAATATCAAATTAAACTTCATCTCACCGTCCTGCAGTATGGGAGAATCTTCAGGATCAGAACCTTTCCGTTTTCTTAAAATACATATAGATATACAGTATTATTGTTTATACAATAAGTGTACATAAATGTTTACATAATGTAGACAAGTGTTAAAAATAGAATAAACTGTGACTCAGGTTTGACACTTAGAGACTTACGTCATATTTGTAAGCAAATATTGATCTGGGGTTCAGCTTTGGAGGTCCTCAAACGTTAAAATCCACTGTTAAAATATAAACATAAAACATTTGATGCTCAATATTTGAACTAATGCATTCGTTGATTCCAGCTCTTAAAATGTCCAACAACTTAAAGCAGGTGTGGCGTCGGCATGGTATTTTTACGCCGCTGCGTTAAAAGTCCCACCATACTACCAATGTGTTGAAAACCTCATCCAACGCTATAAAAAGCCCACATACCTAACCGATAACATGAAAGTTGCCCGCAAGCCTTTTTTTGCACATGGATGCGAAGTTAATTATCAGCAACACAAGAATTATCACTATTAACGTACCAAAACAGGGGCCGACGCAAAGTAGCATTTAGCATGCAAGCTAACGTAAAAGTTAACAAAGAAATAAACACAGGCAGGAAAATTAAGCCAAAACGCATGTATAAACATCAATTATAGTGTCGTGTCCACCAGGGAAAAAATAAATAACCTGGATAAGATCCAATAAAAGTTACCCGTTTTTATCTATAGCAGCAAACGTTCAAGAGGCACAGGCCCTCCTGCGCATGTGCCGTAACGTTTAAGATTTTAGTGTTGGCACTAGAGGGCGCCATACAAAAAAAGCATAGTCACTGTACGTGTGTTGAAAAGAATTAAGGACATGTTTATGACTTGACATTTCACCACACCAATCGGAGTATATTATAATTTTATTTCAGAATAATATAATTAAAACAACGCCAAGCATTGAGTTCACATTTACAATAATCCAACATACAGTAAATATTATTTAAGGGACATGCATGTGTTTGACAGCAGTACAACCAGAGTACTGAAATTAAAAACAGCCTGAAGAACCCGATTTCAGGATTACATGACAATTTTTGCAAGAGGATTGGAAAATTGGTTTTGGTCTGGACAAGAGATCCATTTCATGCTCACAGAAGCTCTGACAGCAGTGGGAAAGTGAGGAAGGCTAACAGGAGCGCTACTCCACGGTGCTGCAAAACACTCCACGCTGAACAGGCCAGAAGCTTACCTAAAGGAAGAGTAAAGATGATTAGTATTAGCCTGATCAACATCGGTCAGTCACTTAATTTTCTACCCAAAGAAAGAACTTGCTTGTCAGTTCAAAGCAATTACTGAGATTTAGCATTCATGCTTATACATCTATATAATAATAATAATAATAATAATAATAATAATAATAATAAAAAAAAGCCCAAGCTAAAGGTTTGGTCTTACTCTTGTCCACAGTTTGAGAGGCTGACTGTGTGGTAGTCTGTCTGATGAAGCAAGTGTAGTTTGTAGGTTTGCTGTCTGATAAACCCTTCAAATACAGGTCACACTTGTTATTGGTAATGGTGACATTGGCACGGTTCCTAAATGTGCTGTCTGGCGTGCTGCTGGTGTTGGTACTTCCAATCAATTTATTGTCCATCATGTAGTAGCACGTCTTTGGGAGCTTGGGATCTGAAGCTGGTGTGAAGGAGCAGGACATTTGCAGATTTTGATCTTTAGTCAAGCAGGAAGAAATCGTAGTGGGTGACTGGGAAGTAACAACACCTAAACGAACAAATAATAAAGTTTAATCTTAAGGTGCAAGCCATTTAAGGACACTTATACAAGACAGACGCTCTTAAATGGGGGGGAAGGGGGGGTTCTTTATAGTAATTCACCAAATAGGAAAAGAGTGGCAAAGGCGGTATAGCACATCATCCTGATCCCAGTGTACAGCAAAACCTGAAGCCAAAATAAGACAGGTTAGGCACAACAAAAACAAACAATTGTGTAGTAGTGTACTGATGTAATATGTGCAGAAAGCTTGTGGGAGCTGCGGTTCCAGGACTTCCAGCAATTCAGATGCATGTGCAAATAGTTTAAAGGGGAAACGTTTATTTCTGGCAGTGTCCAGATTGCGTTAGTAATGTAGCAAATATGGGTGTGGTCACGAAAGAAACAAACAAGCATCTTAATGCATACACATCTCTACACAAGTATAGGTTACTAATATATGAATACTCTAAAAACTTAACGCACAAGATGAATTGACCCCACCCACAGTCAAAATAATTTACAATGACTAGACTGATCCGCGAAGACCTTCTAAGGGCTTGTGCATCTTTTCATCTGAAGCAAGTCCGAACTTGATTGAGATTCTTCTGAAACCTTTGGACCTTCTTTGGCAAAAAACGCATCTCGCACTTCTGTCTAAAAGTAGCTCAAACTGATTTCAACATGGCTTTCCGCCTTCATTTACACGAACAACGTGCATTCTTTCAACATAACTACACTCTCAGGCATCAGGAACACAAGTCAAGAAAGCAAACCCATTTATTAGGTTGGTGGCGTTTGACCCCACGCGCCAGTTTTAGTGGCGTCTTTGAGATTGATGTCAATAGACGTTACAGAGGACCGCTAATCAGATTGATGCAATTCTTACCTTATCTTTCTTTGCTCGAGGATGCTAGAGCTGTTGATCCGTTATAGAGACAAGACCCTCAGTAATGATACCTTCAGGAAGACAGAGATTAAGTAAGGGAAGGCTGCACGCCCACTTAAGCTACATCACGCCTTGTCATTAGAAAAAGGACGACGACCTGCCCATTACCACCAGCTGAAACTTGTGTACGACTTACAATTAAAGAAATCAACAAGATAGCAATTCGAAAATAACCCGGGCTTCTTTGTTAAAAACAAATCGCCATAACCTTTAAATATGCCTCACATAGTTTTTTATTGTGCACTTCAAAAATGTAGCCTATTATAAGGTTGCTTTAAGACTGTGTTACTGAAATAATAATTAATAATAGTCACCAGTTTGATTTAAATGTAGTTATTGATGTAGAGTCGTTCACAAGCATGAATTCAAAGGAATTGTTCAACGTGAAAACCATCACATGTAATCACACTCAAGTCATCCTTTGCGTTTACGACTTTCTTCTTAGACAAAACAGAATTTATACTTTAATAAATAATGTCCTTGGTTTTCCTCCCTACTATGCAATGGCATTGCTATCATTCATTTTCACTCAGAAGCTGGGAAGAGCCCAGATACTATTTAATCTAACTCCAATAGTGAAGGCATGTACACATAGCTTGAGGGTAAGGAAATTATAGCTTAATTTTAATTTTAGGATGAACTATTTCTTTAGCAATTAAAGGATCCCACATGGAAAGAACCTATATGAGGATATATACGCATATATGAAACCTATATGCGTATATAATATGTATACTGCATATATGTGTATATAAGCCACATATAGGCAAAACTGAGGTGCATATATGTGCATATACAGGCCATATAGGTCTCCTGTATTGCTTTTTTATATCCACATATAAGCCCTATATGTACATACAAGATATGTCTCCTATATAGCTCATATCTCACTTTTTCATATCTCTCATATTTTCTATTATCAAGGCAATAACTAAGAACAAAAAAAAAAATGGAAAAAACGTATGTATGTGCGAACACTTGAAATTGGTATCACATGTGATTGGCATGTTATGGAATTTAACCATGGCAAATAAGTGAGAGCCCACACGGAAATAACCTATATATACATATAGGTTTTTAATATATGTGACATAATTGGCCATTTTACTATATTATATGTACATATATGTACATATAATATAGGAAAACGGCCAATTTTATATATGTCACATATATTAAAAACCTATATCAAAACTTATATTAAAAGATATATGTTTATATAGGTTCTTTTAGTGTGGGAAAGTTCAATAAAAATGCAAGTTCACTCACAATGTACTCATCTTCAAGTGGTTCCAAACCTTTCAAAGTTTCTTTATTCTGATAAACACTAAAAAAAGATATTTGGAGCCTGTAACGATTGACTTCTATAGTAGGAAAAGCAAAGTGGAAGTTAATGGTTACAGGTCTCAAGCTTTGTGTAAAATATCTTCTTTTGTGTTCAACAGAAGAAAGTCAAATAGGTCTGGAACAAGTAAAGGGTAAGTAAATAATGACAGAATTTTCAGTTTGGTGAACTATCTCTTTAGGCATTTAACTATAGTAATACTTTTTTAATACTCATTTAAATTATTCATTAAGATTACAAAGTCTTTATTTGATATATCATGCACAGGTTACAATAAATTATCATTTATTTAAGTTACATTCATTTTCATTTTATTGCAAAATGTTTAAAATGTTATGCTTTTTGTAACAGTTTAACAGTCTGTTTCTAGTAATTAACAAGAAATGTAATAATTCAGAATCAAACTTCCCTTCCCATTTTTGTATTTTAATCTTAATAATTTTCAAGTGCAATCTACTTCATCAATGTAGCTTACATGAACATACCCTCAATCTTACCAGAGGGAGCAAATCGGCTTCATATGTCCACTCCAGTTCCTATATTTCCCAGAATGCAATGCGATTTTGACGTTAGAACGGTGTAGTTACCAAGGACACAAAGGATTAGAGCATTCAATTTAAACCCATTCAGATGCTCTACCAGTAGTGGACTCTTGCATAACATAATCAATGGCGTTTATCCTTGTGAATGAGACGAAGGGACGTTAGCAAATGAAGGCCATAGCAAGCTGAACTGGAATGCAGCCTATTACACTTGAAACTTCCAGGCAGGTTTCACGGGCCCTCAAGGAACGAGATTGGTGACCCCTGTTTAAGAAAGTCATCATATCTGGGGCCCTCAGCATTGATAACTCTTAGTAGTCCTATAAAACAGACTTGAGACATTTATCATCTCTTTTTCTTCAAAAATATAGATATTCAAGAATAACTGTAATTGATTCAACAAATAACAGCGCTTTAAATCTCAAATCTGTGTTGCTGTAAGTAAAAAGATCCACACAGGTTACACTCTACATTCCTTTATTGTTTTCCGTGACATTTGTCAGTAGATCCTTCAAATTATAAGACAAAGTGATGGAAAGATACAGTAAAAGAAGGGAAGACAAAGGAATTCCTCACAATTAGTGTGTGAAATGTGCGTGTTAGCGCTTGAACATATTGCTAAGCAGTCTTTGTGAGTCATTATGGTCAAAAATAAAACAAAGCACTACATTGCAAAAGCACAGATTATACCTTAAGTCAATTTAAGACACTTAAAGTTGGTGCAAAAAAGCTTGTGCAAGAGCAGCTAAACAGTACAGTGCAATTAAACATGTACCTACAGCATCTGAACTGTGCATGCATGCGTAATGGAAGACACATACAAGTATATGCAAGTGTACATCAGAATATTTAGTTATTTAAGCTAGACTTATTCTTATGCACTTGTGTACTGTTCTAGGCCTGTATCAATCTTCTCCTTGAAATGCTACTGAAAAAGGTCCTTCAGTTGGTGTACAGGATATTTAGTTGCATCATGTGTGAGTGTTGCAATATAATATGTCATCAGTGATGATGTCCTTCAAACAGAGTTGTCCTTATAAAGGTGATAAACAGAGACAATGATCAAGTAGTGCAATGCATTTTGCACTGGACAAATTGCAAGGATCAATAAACCAGCCAACCGACCAATGAGATTATAGATAACGGATTTCACTCAGTTGTTTCTATAAAGATTACAAAAATGTCAGCAATAAAAAGTATAACCTCTCTTTGAGCTAGTATGACTTGCTTGTTTGAAGGAAAGGCATAGTTGGATATAAAGATCCTATGCCATATAATAAAATAATAATATATATTTCTTATAATATTGTATGTGATAGATATGCTGAATGGCTGATCGTCTCAAGCTTCTGCGGATACATTTATGTAATTTCTTCATCTGAATTCAATGCAATTGACAATCATGCTGCATTCATCTGACTATAAATGATCACTTCATTACACATCTAAAACCTTTTGACTGGAAATGTTTTGAATAAACTATTTTTATATCAATATACTACATTTCAAAGGTTTGGGGTCAGTAAGATTTTAAAAATGTTTTTGAAATGGGTCTCTGTAATTCACCAAAGATGTATCTTGTAAATAACAATATAATGATAATACTTTAAATGTATTGTGATCCCGGACGAGCCCCCATTAAAGTTACACAAGTTTAAGATTTAAGGCATCAATAACTATAAGCGAATTTGAAGAACAAATTAGTGTGATGTCTTTAAATACAAAATTTTATTTTTTAAAAGAACATTTTCCAAACAAATATGCTCCAACATTTCTGAACTAGCAGTGGTATGTGATGATTGCATATCAGATAGGTGTGTTCTGGGGCCTTCTTTGAAAATCTTAATTTCTTTTGTCAAAATCAGACATTCATGAGGAAAATTATTAAGATTTAAGAACTGATTTATAATAGAAATTATCGATCAGTAATCCGATCTGAATTTCAACTGGAGTGGCATCTTTTTCTGTGTGTTTTTGTGATGATAGTGCTTAGTGTGTTTAATTTGTTGTTTAGTGTTAAGCACGCAGCACATCTGGTGGCATTGGAACGTTACCTTTCAATACACAAATGCTCAGGTATTTCAGATTCTTGAACCCCTAAAATTAAACCAGAAATTACATCCTTGCTGAATTTCCCAGAGTAAAGTAATAATTTCTTTCCAATTAATAAATAAATAAACATATTGACCTCAAAGTTATGAATGGTAATCCTATAAGACATCTTAGTTTCGAGCAGCTTTTGAAAATGTATATTTGCCTGGGCCCGATGTGCCGTTTCACAGTGAACACTGATGAACTAACAATGACGAAGTGGGGTTGTAAAACAAATAAAAAAGTCAGTGTAAATGAATAAATAAAAACCAAACACAAATTAAAACGTGAAAGGCAGTTAAATGTGACCATGGCTTTGACTTTTTGCCTGCTTGATGAAGTGCTGGTCAAGCAGACAGAAGCCCGAGAGAAACGAGGAGTGATATCATAACTGCAAGCATCCACGGTCCAGTGTGGAAAAATACGCTCAATGCAGAGCACACCAGAATATTTCCTGTTTGAAACACAGAAGACACATAATGAGCAACAGAGCACCAGTTGAGAAAAGAATGTTGTGAAAGATCACATATGTTGAAAGGAACAGGAACAGGAACAACTGAACTCCCCTAAAAATATTTGTTACCTTCCAGCATATGTTCATAGTCTTGCTGAGACATGTTAAACTCACTTTGGTGGAATGCCATGCTGTTCTCCTTCCAGGTGCTGCCCTGGTAAACCCTGCACGTGTAGGTATAGGCACGGTCATCGGACATTGGCATCCAGGTGAGGCGACAAATGTTCGGTGACACCAGGGAGACATTGGCACGGCGTCTGACCTCAATATGAGGGATCAAGTGGACTGGAGTATTTGGGTAGGTGGATCCCATAAGTCGCCCATCCTGTCTGAACTCGCAGAATGGGCCTGGGATCTTGTGGGTCTCGGGGAATTCACAGTCAACCTGGAGGTTCTTCTCAATGTATGTAAGGCAGGAGAACATCTGTGGCCCTCGAGGGGTGTTCCAGAACCAGGAGTTAATATCCAAGAAGCCGGGTTTCTGGTATGGGTTTGTGGCGCTGACTACACCCACCATACATGACAGATAAGCTGCTGGTAGAAAAACACAAAAGCGTGATTTGGGCTTTTGTTAATGCTTAGGGAACAGTTGATATTTATGAGAATGAGATGAATATTTTGTTGTTTTAATAGAAGCATTATGTTCCCTTCCATTCCCAGGATTTTTCCCTAAGTATAGAGAATTACAAGGCGGCAACCTCCATCAGATTTTGTACCACCTCCATCTTTTGCCAATAGTCAGGCTGGCGGTCAATTTTGCTGACAGACCCCAAGTGATTCTCAAGCACTGGTCATTTGTTTAATTAAATTTAATGTTGGACTTTGTAAATTAGATAATGTTTTACTTGATAAGGTTACAAGAATAATGCAAAATGTGTTTGTTTCAAGCAGCAAAAATGTCATGATCGGGATGCCACCTCCGCCTCATTTTGAACCAGGCAAAACATGGATATATATATTTTAGATCAGAAAAAAGTGACAGACTATTGTGCAAATGCCACCATAAATGCTCAGTATAAGAGTGCAAAAATATAGATATCTAGAAACACCAATGGCCATTAACCACATTCATACAAATATAATGTACAAAAGACTGAACGTGATAAAATACCTAGATATACTCATGGAAAAGCTGCAATGATATACTGATAACAAAAATTCAAAAACAGCTTCCATTTAAAGGGGGAACTTGCATACTTTCCTCTCAATACCAAAATAAGCACAACAAAAAGCTACATTTAGAAAAACAACTGATCATGTGATTGTCGGAAGCATGGGTAAATGTCACATCTATTTGATTTGCCTGGCAAATACATCCTATATGTTTCATATAAAAACAAGTCAACAATATAGTACACCTGAAAAGGTCTTCTTTTTAGGTTTAATCTAAAGCAATTTATAGGTTGGCAATGAAAAAGTGATACACACATCACTTTTGTTTTGTTTTCAGCATTATAAACAATTTCAGGGGTAAAAAACAATTCCTCCTTAAAGGGAAAACTTAACTTCTGAGTCCATTTTCAGATTTGTATAGTCAAAATACAGAAACTCTGACCTGAGTATACTCTGGCACGCTTTCAAACAGCATTCCATGGACTATATTTTTGCAGGAGCAGATATCAGGAAGGGGAAATGGACTTGATTTGTTGTCCAGTATTGTACCACACTTTACGACCTTGGGATGTTTGGATCAGTTATCTTTACTTCCCACTGCATGTTGGCAGCTCTTCTAATGTAGAAATGTTTTATAGATGATAGTGTTGTTTGTGTCCATGTTTGATTAAATAAAATCATGACGCCAATACTGAGTATAAGTATTTTGACATGATTTGACAGCTTGATTTCAGATATGATTTCAGAAAAATAGCCATGATTAAATACATGTAGAACCATATCTTTTATTCTGTATCCTACACAAACATTCAAACTGATTTCTTTTTAAATTAAGCTCTGAATGTGAGCTTTCAAAAACACTTTTAAACATTTCTAATTGAAATTACAAGTATCCATTTACATGTATACAATCACATTTAAAAACACTTTCATTTTCTCATAATACATATTTCTGCACCAACAGAGCCCAAAAAATCATTAAGAACTCCAACCATCCTAATAATTCTCTATTCACCCTGCTGCTATCTGGTAAGAGCGTAGTCTGATGGTCAAAAGTGATAGACTTCTGTGGAGCTTCTTCCCTCAGGCCATCAGGCTCATAAACTCAGCCTTTCACCACGCTCAGCACTTTGTCTTTATTTATTGCTGCTATGTAACAACCTCCAGAACCTGTATCAAATTCATGCGTACATACCTCTGCATAATCCTAACTTGTTCATTCATGTTGAGTTAAATATCAGTGAAGTGGGTATAATAAGGTGTCATTATTCTCCTCACATTGAATACAAAGAGAAAATAATAGGAAGGAACAAAACACAGACCTGACTTACATTTAACAGTCAGTTTCTGTAGCAAATAAAAATAATGAATCTTCTTAGAGAGTCTCAAACTATTTGTTTGAAAATGTGCTTCTTATAAACACCTCTTTTCAGAAAGCGCACTTTGCTCTGATTGGTCAGGTGGCCCATTTTTTCCCTGAAAAGTACTGACTTCAGTATTAATTGGTACTGAACATTTAAGGATGTCCACATGTTTGTGTGCTCAACAGATATGACAGTGATTGGCTCCAGTGATCATCATTTTAAAACTCTTGATAATGGATTGTTTGAAAGCTATGTCTATCTAAGGATCTGTCTATGAGCAGATATATGAGTGATCCGCTGACAGATCAGCTGATAGACACAACACCACTTTCCAACACCTGCGGTGATTGTAGCCAATCTATATATGTTGTAGCCAATCTATATTATATATGTTGTGTATGTAAAGACAATGGCCAATCAGCTGTGTTTAAGAGTCCACTCAACAGCACTCAAAATGCAAGCTTGAAATGCTGGTATTATTATTTTATGTTACAGAACTGTTGTTTGTTTTTGGTACCCGTTTTCACAGCTTCAGTGATTAATACAGCCCCATATAGAAATTTTCATGGTATTTTATACAAATTACATGTGACAAGTTCAAGGTTGGATTTTACATATATGTCATATATGCAACATATATTTCAAATGATTGCAAATATGGCCATTTATGTATATTTTTTTCAACCATTGAAATGTCAAAAATTTACATATATGTATATAACCTAGAATTTTATATAAATGTTTATATATGGCCAT
>CAIGQW010000350.1:4541291-4557906 GCA_903798125.1 Danio choprae | reverse complement strand
TGCTTGTTGCAGAAGCGTCCCATCTCCATGGCAACGCCATGCAAGCAAAAGGAAGGATTGTCTCGCGGCCTGTAAATCGTCGAAACTGCTTTTAACATATAACACGTCGTGTTTTAGTGCTTTTGAACTTCACTTAACACAGTAAGATTTGTTTAGTTATAAAAGCGTCGGTGAACCGAGTTTTTCAAGGTGTCATCTACAGGTTAAAGTGATTCTTTATAAAATATAACTAACATGAAAAATGTCGTAGAAGATGTATTTCGTGTAAACTTGTAGTGGCTTTTATTTATTTATATAAATCATAATATCGTTTTTTGATCTATAATATTGTTTTATTATAGAAGTCAAGGAATCAGAGATGGAAAGTCCTCGTATTGGTGTGGTGAGAGACTCGATGCTTCATCGTCCTCTATTGATTAAGGTCAGGACTGATATTTACATATGTATTTGACTTGTTATGCTAACCGCAGCATGCACTGTATGATTGTTTACTCTTAATTATACATTACACTCATTAAGGCAAGACACTGCATGCATGCATGCACTACACTATTTGCATAGATTCTGCTGAGTCAGTACATGAGACAAAAGCCTTTAATAATATTGTAAGTGAAATCTACAGGCTCATCTTGATAAAATGCTTAAAAAGAACACTGTTTTGAATGTTTTTCTTACACTAGACCAAAATAAAAAGCCAAAATTGACAGGTGCATAAAAAACATAAAGTTTTTGCCTTTTGCCTGTATTGTTTAGCCTTAATTTAAACATTACTGATGTGCTATAGTGGAATTCTAACATTCACCTCATTGCTTAGAAACACAAAAACAAAAACAAAAAACAGCACCACAACTAGAAAGATCACTAGATGGCAGAGTGAGTCTCTGAATAATCCTCACCATAGCAGTCATGCTTCTGTGATCTTTCTCAACACTGACTGCTAATAAGATAATAAGTAAACCAAGTGAAAAACGGATACTCATCCAGAATGTGCAATTCACAGACATTTAGTATATTTACAGTTTGATGCTTACAGAGAAAGTTCACCCAAAAATAAAAAACGGACATCATTTTACTCAAAGTTGAGTTGTTCCTAAAAACGACTTTGCATTTTTTTACTGCACAGCTAAAAGTGAGCTATTCAGTACACATTTAACAAATCCTGTTCAGTTAATAAAAGTAGAAATCAGCTTTAAAAAAGACAAGAACCTAGTCCAGCGAAAAACTTGAGGCAAAATTAAGGTGCAATTGATGAATTTAAAAGTTTCTTTTTGTCAAGGACAATTTAGTAATTTAAAAAACGTAATTGAGAGCTTTCATTGATATTAAAGTTTTTACAGAACCATATATGCCAACAAAGAACATTTCATTTTTAAGAGCTTGCAGGGCTCATGTTTGACGAATAGTGTTTATAAGATGCCCCTCCCACGCCTTCTCTTCTAGTTAACCCTCTTTGTGAGACCAAGCGCAAGTCTTGAATCTCTAACTAAGTACATCCAGCGTATCTTTCATCTAATTCTGCTTCATTTCAACTTCATCAAGTCTTCCAGTGGAGCAGAAGGAGAATGAAATGAACCCGCACAATCCTCAATGTTTCTCCTTTTCCTCTGCTCCCATGGCCTTTCTCTCTTTTCACACTCATCCAATCATCCTGTCCATCCCTGGTGGGATAAGATGCCTCCGTCAGACCTTGGCTTGTTCTCGCCCCTCCTTTCTTTCTAATGTTCTCTAGGGTTATTTGATATGCCCCTTTTGACTGATGCAGAAAATAGGATTACTGTATTTAAATGACTATGATAATGAACTGCGTGCATGTTCCCACAGTCCCACGAGATCAAGGATTTCTCATTCTTTTTCATTGTGAGCAGTCATAGCTACAGGTTTTGGCAATGCGCTGGAACAATGACAGAGTCATCTGTGAGGATTTAAGCTTTTGTTCTTGTGGCGTTGCCTGATGTTGCTCTATTTCTTCCCTCTCGTGCGTCTAGTTGTGAGAGCTGTAGGTTCGAGCGCTCACCCTCAATCAGCAGAGGCTCTGTTTTGCTTGCATGCTGTGTAAAAGAAGAGCCACGAAAGGCTCGTGTTCATTAAGAAATAGGCCAACTGCAGCAAGTCCCATGTGCTGAGAGCATCTCTCGTCGGCCTGCACAGTAGTTCATCATCGCAGGAGTTTTCTCTGCTTATGCAGGCCTGATGTATGGCTGTCCCGTGGGGAAAAGAAACATATATCTTAGTAATGTGTTAATGGGCCTCAACATGAAAAGGAGATGATTTAGTCTGCATCTATATTTTTAAATCAAAATCAAAGTATGTTTCAATAAAGATTTTTTTCCATTGAACAAAGTGGGAAAAGATTCTTCTGATTATTGAAAATTGTTTACTAAATAAAATGTGAGAAACCTGAATGTTTATTCTTTGTACGGGAACATTTATTTTAAAAGGCTTAGATCACTCCAAAATGAAAATGTTGTCATTCCCATGCGATGTTTGTTCATCTTCCAAACACAAATGAAGATATTTTTAATCAAATCTGAGAGATTTCTTCCCTCCATTGAAAGTCTGTTCACCCAAAACTCTGATGCTTCAAACTGTTTGTAAAAGATCAAAAATAAATCTGTGTGAATTAAAGGGATAGTTCACCAAAATTTAATCACCATTTACTCTCCCTCGTGTGGTTCCAAGCATTTATGAGTTTTTTTCCCCCACCGAACAGATATTTTGAATACTGATAGCCATTAACCATTTGAAAAAATTTAATTCTATGGAAGTCAATGGCTATCGGTTTCCAGCTTTTTTCTAAATACATTTTTTTTTGTTTATCTAAAGAAAGAAACTCAGATATGTCTAAAACAAGTGGAGGGGGAGTAAATTATGACAGAATTTTCACTTTTTGGTCTATCCCTATAATTAATATCCTTTAGAACCATCCCTTTAAGTCCCCTGAAAAGACATGATCACTTTATATGGACAAATATAATCATTTTTTAATAAACACTGATCAGTTAACATAAGCAGAAGCTCAATCAAATGAGAACCAAACTTATTCACTCTTGCGGTACCTGAAAGCTTTAGTGTGACAAAAAACAAACCTCAATGGTTCTTGCTCAATGGTTCTTGCACAGCTTCCAATGTGATGTGAAAAAACCCTCAAATAAATCTGCTCATTATGTAAAGCAAACTTCTCAATCCTTATTGATTTTGTATCTCTATGTCAGAGTTTTGAGTGAACAAACTTTGAGGGAGGAAGTCTCTTAGATTAAAAAACATCTTCAGTTGTCTTCCAAAGATGAACATATTTCTAATGCCTCTGTCATAACTGGTGAATGAGTAAACAGTGACAAAATGTTTGGACAAAATTTCTGGATTAGAACATTTTCTGTGTTTGTGACCAAAAAGTTGATAGTGAAGAAAGGCCTCTCCTCTCTTTTCCTCTCCTCTTGTTAATTCCTTTTTGATGAGGCATGGCCAATAAATCCTGTTTTCATGCCTGTATTCCCTGATGACCAGTAAATTAGAGATCAGGGGAGCAGATTTGGGGCTTTTGTTGTTCTCTGGTGTCTGAGAGAGCCCTGCTGTGCAGCAGGCTGGTTGGGCCCCATTCACAGTCCCCTCTTCCCCACTCATTACCATTCACTTCATTCAGCCTATGTAGCTAATGTTAGACACACGGCAATCTGCACTTCATTCTTAAGCAAATCTGTACTGTAGCCGATATTTGCCTGCAGCACAAATTTATTATGCATATGTGGTCTGGCCTAAAGCAGTTTTTTGCCCGAATTATACTTCGGTATATAAAAATAAAATAAATGCAGTTTGAAAGCTCAGGGTGCTTTCAAATGCATTGCTAGAGTGTGGGATTCGATAAAAAAATCAGTTGTCTACTGACTTTAATTGGCCTCTGGAATGTATTTGAATTGCAAAAGAACCGGCCCAGACCTTGACCTTCACCCACCTTTCACTGGCATCTTCAGTTTGGCCCGTATTTACAGCCCTCAATAACACCGCTGCGAAGGTGCTTTAGCTTCCACACGGTCACTGTTGCAACACCGGGCCTTATTATTAATGGGATCCAGCTGGGACCGCTGTAGACACACGCACAGAGAGACAGATACATAACCATGAACCTAATACATAACTGTAAACTGCTTGCATAATAGACAAATGTAAATGAGATATGTAAAGAGACCTTTGGCATATGTAGTCTGTCATAACAGGGGCCCGCATGCATTCATTTATGGATTAAGAGAATGGAAAGCATATATCATTCTTGTCCGTAGTTGTAGAGCTAACTATTGGTGGAGTCTCTGAGGCCACTGTCAGCTGGGGAAATGACAAATGAGAACAAGGAATATTATAAGTTACTTTATGTGTTTTCAGTATAATTATATACTTTAATTGGCCTTTTTTTTACAAAACAGTTTAACTGATTCTTTTATAACTTATTTGTATCACAAGAATGGTATAAAAATTGAAAAAACATGTATAATATTTTAGCAAAATAATAATAATAATAATAATAATAATAATAAACAATAATGGGCAGCACGGTGGCGCAGTGGATAGCGCTCTCGCCGCACAGCAAGAAGGTCGCTGGTTCGAGCCTCGGCTGGGTCAGTTGGCATTTCTGTGTTTGGAGTTTGCATGTTCTCCCCGTGTTTGGTGGGTTTCCTCCAGGTGCTCCGGTTTCCCCCACAAGTCCAAAGACATGCGGTATAGGTGAATTGGGTAAGCAAAAATTGTCCATAGTTTATGAGTGTGAATAGGTGTGTATGGGTGTTCCCCAGTGATGGGTTGCAGCTGAAAGGGCATCCGCTGCGTAAAACATATGCTGGATAAGTTAGTGGTTCATTCCGCTGTGGCGACCCCAGTTTAATAAAGGGAATAAGCTGACAAGAAAATGAATGAATGAATGAATAACAATAATACTAAATTATACCATGGCTGTATTTAATTTTTAACAGTTTTTCATCTTATTATTTTATAGGATAGTTTTACCACCCTAACATTTGTTACTTTAATTCTTCCCCAGACAAAAATGTAATTGTAATTCAGAAAATTTAAGTTCCACAAGGAAAGGTTCATACATATAATGATAAAAACATACATCATTTATGCTTATGAATGTTAGTGTATACACTTTTACAATTTGTATGCTATGATATATATTTTAGGTCACCTTGATGGATTTACCTTTCTAGAACTTATTAGATGGTAAACACTTTTCTATAAATAGAATTAGGTGTGCTTTTGTTTGCTATGATTGAAAGCATTTGATCTTTCTACTAAGGGCTTTGCACTTTTTTCCTTGCCTTTGACCCTTGGAGTTTGTTTTTCTTACATTATATGCAAGTCTTTTTCCTTCTTTGCCTGGTTAATTTTGTTAATTTTAACTTATTCATCAAAGTAATCCTTATCAATAACTCCTTTGGCACTTTCCTTTGGAAGTTTTAATAATAATTTAGAAATTAAAACATGCTCACTGTATCATTCATATCATTATAGTCAAAGCTTTCTATCATATAATTGAATGTAGTTTATTCATGCGATACCAACGCTAAATTTTTAAAAGCTAAAGATGGTGCTAGAAACATTTGTTTTGTGCTGCATGCTGGACATTTCTGTGATAATTGATACTTTATTTTAGGATTGTTTCATGAATTGAACGTTTAAAAAAAAAACTGCATTTTGTTAAATAGAAATTTGATGAAAACTCTTACCAACCCCCAACTTTTGGACAGTGGTGAATCAGTTACAGTTTACTGTATTTGTTAATAAATCAATAAATGAGTACAAAAAAGTATTGTCATCAACCCAGAAACATGCCCATTTTCATTTCATGTCCATGCACAAATTTAGCCCAGGTTAAAGGCAGCTTAAACTCGTGCGCAAGTCCAATTACTGTCTTTCCTATTCACATGCTTGGTTTAAATGCAGTTTGTGATCCAAGCTGTGGACTATTTTTATTAAACACACCCACACACACACATACTTCAGCATATATACATCTAAAACGGCAGGATAACACTCATCTGTATTGAAGAAGGGTAGCAGAAGCTTGCCCAGACACATGCTCCCAATTAGCTGGCCCTCTTTATGGAAATGCCTCATCAATTATACCCAAAGCTTCAGGATTTGCCACACATAAAGAGAGTTAGCATCTTAATAACCAGCCAGACTATAGGAGATGAGATGAATGTGCGTGGATGTTTGCGTTGCACATATGCGCGCATTGACATTCTGGGCCTGATATTAATTTGGAGTTGACGGATTTAGCTAGAGAAGAGAAAAGCTGTGATCTGATGTGAAAGTTAGGCTTATGATTCCTCTTTCTCCACTTTTGGCATTTTTGACCCAATTCTCATAAATAAATGTTTATTTTTTTTAGCTGGCTTAGACATTTGACAAATTCTCAACAAATTCTCAAGCGATAAGGCGAAAAATTATTAGATTATAGTCCTTCTCGGTGTCTTTAGAACGGAATATGAATTCTCTTTGCATGAATTGTAACGGATCACACTGCGACAAAGATACAGATTCTTTCCTCCAACTTTCACGTTCTCTCTGCCATTCGTTCCCTCTATTTAGCTTAGTTGAGATGAAGAGATTAATCGTAAGCCAGTGTGCCTGCTGTCCTGTAATCAGGCACCAGATGGCGCTGAACCGAGCTGGAGGAGTGCGATAATAATTAGTGGAGACAGTTCGGCACGCATTACCGCCATTATCCTCTAATCATCATCATGGGCACTTTTATTTGTAAGTCTGACGGAGAAACTCATGGCGAAGCTGTCTGTCAGCGCCGAAAAGATGAGTTGATCAGGCCTGGCTCATAATTCTCCATGCCGCTGCCTGACAAGATTAAACCAGTTCCGCAGGGAAACCTAGTAGGTCTTGGACAGGAGGTGCAGAGCAGTTTCATCCAGAAGCTTCTTCTCTGAAATGTGTGCAAATCTAGCTGTCGGGAACGATGTCTGGGTGAGATTTGGGCGAAAAAAAAGACAAATACCACATGGTGTTCGCTTAGAGAGACAACATCTGAGAAAGAGAAACTTGTGCAAGTGTTCAAACAGAAGCGGTGACAGGACTGAACAGTGCAGTGATGGACTCTCAGGGTCAGCGCTAGAAGCTAATCTCGGCAGCTCAGGGCAAATCCTAAAAGCACACACGAGCAAGAGAGGCACAAAAGGACGGTGAAATTAAAGCACGGGGGTCTGAATGGGTCTCCTTAGCAAGAGATGATTATGTGCTCTTTTAGCCTGTGCGAATAATCTGCTCCTGCTGACCCTGCTGTAGCCTCTCCTGAAGCAGTACTATTCTAATGCCGGCCTCTGCTTCATTCAGTGGGTCCGTGCCTGGTTAATGAAAACACAATATAGAGACAGATCACCAGTAAATGACAATTTAAAAGGAGCTTTTGCTTAACATAATCCTTCGCCCGACTTGCCTTTTCTGTTGTCCCCTTCTCTTTCAGCTCTTTCATTGCGAATGAAAGGCCCAATAATGTTTTGAGGGGTCTGATTAGCCGTTTTACGCCAGCGGTTAACACGTTCCTTCAGGCGTCTCTAAGTGATCTCCTCAAAACAATCTGCAGATTAAAATTGCGAAGGGGATTAAAGGGCTGGCCGAGAAGCCTGGTGGCACTTACTCAAAAGCTTGGCGCTTTGATATGTTTCAGCAGATATGTTAACTAGAGGTTGGGTGTCTGCGAGTTAGAAAGGCCAAGAAAGATTTGGGTTATCTCAATTTGGCCGTACTTAGGGATTCGCCTTGAAAAACAGCAGAGTTTGGCAATCGCATTCGCATTTCGGAGGGCTTTGCTTGCTCGCCGTGATTGGTGGGGGTCCAGTGACAAATATCTTTCAAATCCATTTTTCAATGTAGACTATTCAAAGCTCCGAATAATGAAGGATTGAGGGTTTTTAACCAAGAATTAAGTCTTTAGAACACGGCAAACACAACAGCGATCTCCAGAGATGATGACAGACTCACCACGCCGAGTCTTTTCTCCTTCCAAAAATCACATACGGCAGCGTGAGGAGAAGCGCCGACATGAATGTAACTCTGTGAGTGACACATGAGCACACCTCCCTCATGTTCCATCACAGATCAAAGATACGTGCTTGTGGAGCGCTCAGGCACCATATTCCACAGATCACTTTTGATACATCCGGTTGTCACCTTTGCCGTGGTTTGATTCTCAATTTTACGCCATTTTTCAAGATAAGCTGCTCTTAAAACAAGGCTTTGAGCTGTTTAGCAGAGCTCAGAGAAAAATAGTGGGCTTTTCTTTTGCCCCCATGAGAGATCTTCTCTGAGTTGATGATGATGATGGGGGTAAATACACACACATACACTCATACAAGGATAGGATAAGTGTTGCCTTTTTCAACTCTTCAGCTGTCAATCATCACATACAGTTATGACTCTGGAGACGTATATCATACTCTGCGTGAACTAACTGGACTACATAGTGCTAGTGAGTCCTGACTGAAGAAATGAGCCTACAAGATCACTCGCATCAATGTTCAATGGGAATTCGATTCTTATTGAGCTGCCAGATACTGCAGTCATTTGGATGTCTTTTGTGGCATGTTTTATGCTAATAAGCTTGTGCATAATTATGATTTTATTATTAGATACAATCAGATGCTTTGGTGTGTTCCAATTTGAAGGTGTTGGGTTGAAAACTGCCTGTCAATCAAGAAATCAGCTGCCACTCCAGAGGTCCATAAAACTTTGACTTTGTGATGCACGCTTTGTCTCGCGGCGTTAAATGCTTCGGTTTAACAGCGTCGTTATTGTGGTGATGTAATTGAGACTGATTGACAGTTTGATTGACAGTTTAGAGGTTCAGAAAAACAGATCGACTGTTGGCTGTCAGAAAATATACACAAAAACCGCCTCTGGCATGGATTCGAAAATGGAATTATTAAAACGTATTTAAAAATTAATCAACTAATTAATTTACATTTAGCACGAGTTTATGGGTGATATTTATTACATATTTAATCATGCTCTTGATGAAACCTCCAGTACATACAAAATAAGTAAATGAAAGATAATAAAATGAAAGATTAAAGTATTTTTATGAAAAGGGAATGTCCATATTTTGAGATAGGATATATGAAATAATTTAATACATGTAACTATTGTTAGGTATTGCATAGTTGCACCAGAGGAGAACTTGTGGGCATTTTAACTGTTTATAGATGGCCTCGAGGAAAAGATTTTTGAATTGTTATTAATATTATTATTTATGTTATATCATAAATTAAATGGGGTCCCTATTTCTCTAATAGACTGCAACAAGTTCAAAAAGTCTAAAACTAATTTTCTCCATAGGGAAATTCAATTTGAACAATAACTGGTTAACCTTTAAATATAGACCATGAGCTCTGAGGAAGTGATTGTAAATGATTTGTGGAACTCATCTGTTCACATTAATTCCACTTACTTTTAAAACAATTGTGTTTAATACCAGAATTTGTGTTGAAAAACTATATTCGCATGTGGTACATAACTTCCAACTATCAGAGAGCAAAGCGCTCACAATGAAATTAGCCTCTCAAAATACTTAAATATTTGTAAATGTGCAGATTCTTGAAATGTTTCTACAAGACAAGTAACACCTTCAAATGAACAGTTTTAATATTATATTATTAATTATTATTATTATATTGTTAATTACCTTAATGGGATTGTAGTACTTTCAACTCTTTGTGTCATTAAAGTACACGGTTTTGTGTCTTTTTGTCCGATTTTCATATATTTCTGTGATTCAAAGTTTTTTAGGCTTCGATTCTCCTAGTAGCTGATTGGTTTGGTTCGTGGTTTATAATGCTTTAAGAAAGACTTTACTTTTAAATCTCTGTAGAAAGAACAAATGAGAGAATACTTCTGCAACCAAATTCTGCTGAAAAAATGACTTCAGTTGTACAGTTTCCAAACGGAGTAGCTGAATAAAGTTAAATCAATTCAACTTTACAAGCCATTTAAACCTGCATTAGGTCTACAGTAAACTGACTTATTGTTTGGTAATAATTTCATCCTTCTCAGTTGACTACAGTTTGACAGCTTCAGCCACAATATACTCCTCTTTATTGTTAGTTTACTACGAGGGAATGATATTTAGAAAGAAAGCCCCGCCCCTACCCAGTATTGCATTTGAGTTGGAAGTACATCAACATACTGAAATAACGTATCAGCAACTTCTCGTTCACGCAGACTATAAACATATGTTATCATGACTCATTGATCATATCATATATACAGAGTGCATTCATCTCAGCACTATGTGTTTCCTATATAGCCAACTCTTGGAAAGGCAAAGTCGAGAGGACTGTCCTATCCAGGACCGGAGTTTGTTTTCGGGACAGCGACCACAGTACAGGATGGAGGAGTACCAGAAGGTAAGTGTCAAAACAACTATGTAAAAGTGACACAAGAGCAGTACTAGATTTGCCTTAAAAACTTGGCTATACATCGAAAGCATCATTACCGGATCATTATAAACCTCAGTCTCTGCTCAAACTCAAAGCCTTTTGTTTATGAGACACCACACCCACTCCCCATCAAGCCCTGTCACAAGATGATGTCACAGTGTGTTTTCTTCAGTAAGTGTCCCCTCAGGCGCTCTGTCAGTGCGCTCCTGTTAGCATGCTAAACTGCGCCTGGCTTCGGCACCGGCTCCTGTCTCACACTTTAATTATGCTTTTCCAAAACGGACGACAGGCTGTGACTGCAAGTGTCAAGCCCTTATACAGTCCCATGAACTCTGATGCAGTTGTAGGCCGAGTTTACCCTGTCATGCTTATCTAAGCTTAGTCATCACAAATCCTAATGGAAGTATTATTGCAGAAAACTGATCTCCGCTCAGTTTTTGAACATGTCAACAAGAGCCCCGCCGAAAGCCTGTGCCTACTGCTATTTAACGCTGCCAGTCAACAAAGCCATTAAAAGCTGTTGCCTCTGCCCTGAACGGCTTGCTCATCCGTCTATGGCTGTATCGAAAAGTTGGAATACTGCTAATATTTCTGCTTGAAGTGTTCAGGAGAAGGAAGAAGTAGATTTGTAATTTATTTAAAACATCAATATCAATTTAAGGAGTTTAAGGGTGCTTTTTTCATACACTACCCATATAAATCTTTTTCCTTTCATTAATCTGTTTTTGTTTGGTGTAAATCGTCCAAAATTATTTTGGTCTTGTAAAACATTACTTATTTAGACAAAGAGTGTATTTACAAATCCAATCCTTTAATTTTACAAATGCAATAATTCTTTTTAAAAGGTTTGATCGTTGCTGTTAAATTACTCATTTACAGGGTGTCCAATGGTGTAAGTGAACTGTCCATTCAAGAGAGACAGAGAGAATAAAAAAATAATATTAATAATAGTACAAACTTATTCTTTCAGAGGATATTTCTGGATTTGAGTTTATATAAAAACTGTGAGTCTGTAAATAGTTTTTCTTGTAACAAAATTGTCTTTGATTCATGCTTTGTTTTTCAGATTTATCCTCTAAAACATGCCTTTGTGTATTCCATTTGCCTCTAATGTAAATGTTATGTGTAACACTGAATGGTTGCAAACAGATTAAATGGATCTATACAGTCAAGACCAAAATTATTCATACCCCTGACTTTAATTTACTTAAAGAAATATTTTTACTTAAAGAAGTAGATCTTAAAAGATTTACTTAAAACTTAAATCTTAATACTTAAAGATGTCCATTTCTCAATGAATATTGGCAATAGCTTTTGGTGCATTTAAACAAAACAGTTTTATTAAACGGCTGTATCCATTAAAATAAGTCTTTGGTCCCCAAACATCTACATAATAATACATTTAAATTCAAATGAGTTATTGCAACAACAAAAATACAAACTACAAAATTTCAATGTGTCCCTTGATTTTTCCTGTTTATTAAGATGTTATTTAATATTTTCCATCAACATATTCATTTGGGTGTGCTCATTTTTGAAATGTGATCTTAGTTTTCTTGTTAGATTAATAAAAAAACTACAAATTTGTATATTAAACAAAACAAAATGCTACTAATAAAAAGACTGTACAGCAGTCCTTCTTTTAAAAGGAATTCTGTGTATGTATAGTATTATATTACATCTCTTGATGTGTCTTTTTCAGCCATCTCCAACTGGCACACTCACACTATGTCTACCAGAAACCGAGCAGCTGAGAGAGATTTTATTGCCCTGAACAGAGAAGGGGTAAAGTCAGGCTTGGTCACTGCTAAAGAGCTTCACCAGTACCGCGCCACTCATGATATACGGCGCAAACCGCTGACCAGAGAGGGCTTTCGCAGGTCTGCACCACCTCGCTTATCACCAGACCATTCGTTCTTCGTCTCTAACAGGTGAGCGTAGGTGTACATGGTTTTCAATTGAAACAGTTACTAGAGATTATTTGAATGCACAATAGATTTTATATATAAAGTGGAAAGAAACTGTTTTTACACCTGTAACTTTAATAATACTTACTTTCTCCAGTCTTTGTCTCTTTCTCTGTTTACGTCTCCCATACACATATACACTCCCAAACACAGCGGTCAACATTCAACACTTGATACTGCAGAAAGATAAATATTTGTCAGCCAAAAAGTGTTAACTGTAAGAACATTTCAGAATAGTTGGTTGGACATATTCAAGAGCACAGGAAATATTACAAATTATTATATTTTAGATATTTTTTTCAGATTCAAATTTTACATATGTAATAATTGATAATACTTTTTATTTTTAATAATAATAATAGTAAAATCAAGTATTATTATTATTATTATTATTATATAATTTTAAAATTATTATTACTATTTGTTATATTATAAATAATAATATAAAATAAAAATATAATAATAAAAGAATTACATCTAAAATAATAATAATATTAATCATTTTTATAATTTTTCTTATGATTATTATTTGGGATCTTTAGAAATGATTATTTTAGGAAAAATAATGATGATATTTGCTCTGCAATATATGACCTAGTAGACAAGACACATATGGACCCTTTTCACAAGATGCGTTATGAAACGTTTAACGGTCATCAGCATCTTAAATCCTTAAAAGTTTTCAATATTTAACAAAAACAAACGTATGTATGTTTATATGTATTTATGTATGTTATATCATCTTTGCATCAAATGCGTTTCTAATGCAGCGTTTATGGACAGGACTGTAAATTTGACTGGCTGCCATTATCAGACTTACACAATCTTGTTTACCTTTTTTCTGAAAGTCTTGATAACACCATCGTGGAGTTTCCTTTTATTATTTCAGCAAATAGGATTGTGAAAAAATTATTTGTTGTACTCTCCCATTCACCACGCTCTAGGTTTATCCAACTATGACAACTTCCGCTGCTGAGAAACCCAAAAATGTGAAAAGGGTCCATTGTCTACAATTTATCCATGGCTACTTTTTTTTTTTAAATGTAACATTAAATTTTCAGTGTATTGATGTTAGGCTAAATAAATCCTAATACGGCCATAACTCACTTGTCAACCTTTCAGCAAGTATTTTAGGACTCTTGGGTAAGTATTATATCTCTCAAATAAATATTTGATAATATTTATAATGTGTCCTCTTCACTTTTCCTATCATTTTCACTCTCCCAGATATATAAATACGTCTATGAGCTCTCTCTCAGGACATTTTTGAGTGGAAACATGAGGCAGGCTGGTTTTGATCAGTTTAAAAAAAGTGATTTAGGTGTTGCAAAAGGAAAGTGAGAGAGGTACAGGAATGTGTGTATACCTGTAAGAAACAGAGAAGGGAAGAGGAAAGCATTCATCTATGGCTCTTTGTCCACTGAGAAATGACACGGGCGTAGGATTATTACAGCCGTCCGCAGCGCCACAAGCTCCCTTCACTCCTTCCTTCTGCTTTCCACATGCTTGCTTTCTTGTTCTGGTCCTTCTGGGCCTTGATACTGTTGAAATGGAGCTGAATTATTTAACTGAAAACACAGCTTTGTGCCCAGACTTTCTCTTTCACTCACACACACACACACAGAGACACGCTTGATGTTGATACATCCAGTGTGAGAAGTGTTGGGTGAGAGTGTGTTTCAAGAGCCAGTCAGGAGGAAGGAGGTCTGGAGCAATGAGAGGTAAGATCAGGGGTCCACAGGGACTTGTTTGGCCCTGCACTCTATCCATCAAATGCTGTTTGCCGATGCCATGGTCAGCCCTAATGAGGGTGTGCTCGGATCCTTGCACAAAATGTCACCATCCCCATACGCACACATTAAACACAGCATACACCGGTGCAACACTGTTACATCTAGAGGTGTCTGTTTGAGATAGAAGAATGTTGTTTTCACGCCATCATACCTGGCAGTCCAGTATCAAATGCCAGTGAAAGGGAAATGCTCAGCTTTCCTCTGCAAGTGCCAGAACCACACCTAATGTTGGGATAATTGTGGTTTGGAAGGCATCTTCCAGCATATATTTAAAGTCAGCATGATATGGATGTCTGTTTTCCTTCCATGTTGAGAAGTGGCTTGTCAAGAGTTTTCTCCTCTACAAAAAGAACCATTAAGGTTGTTGTGCAAGCTGCTTATTATGACCTAAAGTTGAAGGATTAATTCATTCAAAAATCACAATTCTTTAGTTCTAATAATTATTTACTAATTCTCATTTTATTCCAATCTCCTGAGACCTTCATTCATCTTCAGAACACACACATTCGAGAGGTTTTTGACTTTCCATAGACAGCAAGGGTTTGAGAGATGTTCAACGTCCACGAGCCAAAACATTCCATTTCATTTCTGTGGTTCAGCTTTAATCATATGAAGCTCCAAGAACACTTTTGTGTGCCAAGATGTCTTTGTTTCCCAATGTTTTCTGTTCCATGTGAAGTCATAAGTGTGCACGTTTACTGCGGGGAATATAATGTATTGACTTTAGATAGAGCAGAGCATCCTATTGCCTATAGAGGACATTGGTGGAAAAAAGAATTGGCACACAAAAGTGTCCTTTGAGCTTTGTATGATTACAGTTGAACCACTGAAGTCAGATGGAATGGTTTGGTGTTTTTGGTTCCTTTTCTGGATTTTGAACATTTCATGATTGTTGCGGCCTATAAAGGATCAGAGAGCTCTCGAATGTGTGTTCTGAAAATGAACGAGGTCTCAGGGGATTGGAACAAAATGAGGATGAGTAATTAATAACAGAATTATTATTTTTTTGTGAATTAATCCTTTAACTTTAGGTCATAATAAGCCGCTTGCACAAACAACCTTATTGGTTTGCAGAGAGCTCTAGGATTTCATCTAAAATCTTCAGTTGTTTTTCGAAGATGAACAAAGGTCCCAGGGGATTGAAATGGCATGAGGGTTAGTAATTATTAGCACATTTTTCCTTTTTTAGGTGAACTGATCCTTCAAGCACCCTTAAGCTGGTGGAAAAATAATGTTAGGATTGTGTTGCGTGTGCTGTCAAGAAATTACAAATGACCAGTGTTACCAATCATTTATATAAATGCATTGTACAGTAGATCTCAAAAAGCAGTCTCAAAAAGCAGTATTTTCATTGGCTGCTGTGCTGGCTGACATGTTGATAATGTCAAGTCTCCATTATATAATGCAGATTGTGTCAAAGTAGTCAGGCATGAAGATTCGTCAATATGAAACAAGGTCAGTACTTCAGGCTGTTCCACAGAAAATCTTTGTCGGATTCAGTTCAGTAAGAATGTCAAATGTCGAAAGATGTGATTCAACATGTGGATGTTTGTTCACATGATCACATGAGCCTCACATGAAAAATGTTCCAAAACCAAGTTTCTCACGTGTTTCATATGCATTTCAAATGTGTTCCAATTATTTCACATGTGATTTTAACATGGTTTTTCTGTAAGGGTGGTTATTTTTAACAACAACAACAACAGCAACAACAACAACAACAACAACAACAACAGAGTAAACAAAAACTGAAAGAAACTGCTTTGTTCCGTTTTCAGACCATCTACTCCAATCTCAGAGCTCATCGAGTACAAATATGCTCAGAGATGGCTGGAAGAGCAGCAGGTCAGAGACAGAGTCCTGCAGGCCCATCAGCATAAGAAGGTCTGTAGAAGAGATCACAGCACGACTCCCTATATTAACCTTTACTGCCAAGAGAAAAGCAATTAAGTCATAAGTATCTTCTGCATCTGACTCTCGCCTTCACAGGCTCAGCTTGGACGCATACAGGACACAAGAACAACCCTGCTCCGAAAGAGTCAGCCTTTGCCTGAGGCTCCGTCCACGTGGAAACTGCCTCGATTCCAGAAGGTGAAAACCACCCAGACTTTTACTCTGTAGTCTCCAGGCCATTCACTTTATTAGTAAACTACATGGCGTATGTGGAGCAACTTATTATAATTCTATGCATTATTTGTTAGCATCTCTATTCATTTAGTAGTTTAGATTAATCACACTGGAAGGATAAGTATACTGTACTGTGTTTGTACAGTAGATCAATGTGACAGAGACAGAGAGAGAGCGTGTGTGTGTTGTGACAGTGTGAAAAATGTAAGCTGAAAGTAACAATATCTGCCTCAAGCCCTTAAGATTGTTCACACACACACACACACACACACACACACACACACACACACAC
>CAIGQW010000350.1:4524434-4541191 GCA_903798125.1 Danio choprae | reverse complement strand
ACACACACACACACACACTAGCCCCTTCGGTTTTTGGTCCCTCTACTAGCCTTAACGCAAAGCACCAGGTAAATCAAAAGTGCTTTGTTTTTATTGGTCTTTTGCGTTGACAAGCAGACTAGCAGCCTGACAGCTCTACCTGACAGCAGTGCATGGAAATTCTCTATTGACAATCCCCAATGCTTCCAATTATGAAGGAATCAGACTCTCACTGAGTTAATGATGGCCCCTCCACATCCAACACACCTTCACAAACACTGACGGATCACCACAAAACATATGCACTAGCCACAGTGTTGATTTACACAGGGCTCCAGACCACTACTAAAATCACCATAATGCAACAAAAAAATATGTTTTACGCATATGTTTTACGCAGCGGATGCCCTTCCAGCTGCAACCCAGTATTGGGAAACACCCATACACACCCATTCACACACACACACACACACACACTACGGGCCATTTTTTTAGTTTATTCAATTCACCTATCCTGCATGTCTTCGGACTGTGGGGGAAATCGGAGCGCCCGGGGGAAACCCACGCAAACACGTGGAGAACATGCAGACATGCACACAGAAGTGCCAACTGACCCAGCTGGGACTCGAACCAGCGGCCTTCTCACTGTGAGGCGACGGTGCTAACCACTGAGCCACCGTGCCACCCACTCACCAAAAATATATCCCATAAAATGGTCCTTTTTAATGATTTAAGGTGTGTTGACAGTTGGAAGGTTTAGGTTGATTAAAATAAACTGGTGCAATTTGAATAGGGGTAAACGTTGATGACAAAATCTTGGTGTGAAACAAGTATATAAATCAAGACCAATGAAAAGTTCTATTTCCAAACAAACTTTGGTGCGGTCCACTGAAATATGAATGGACCAAAATGCTTGTCTTAGTACAGTGTTGCACAGCATAGTTTAATGCAGAGATTGAAAACACATCTCTTCGCGAAAGATTGCTGTTTGTGTCCTGGTGCTGTTTTTTTTCAATAATCACCAAACAACACAACAACAACAACAAAACGAAATAAGCATGATAATACAAAGGAAATAATGGTAATAATAATAATTATTATAATAATAAAAAAGTTATTATTAAAAAACAATTAGGGCATAAAAACGGTTTCAATGAAAATACAAAGAGGCAGTCAATAGAGCATATTAAGCCTTACACTGCTGCTCAGAATCTGCATTGTATTGGTCCAGGTGACCAAGAAATGGTTGCCATATATTGTAAAACTTATCAAAATGATCAATAACTTCATAACGGACTCTTTCCATGTGCAATATTTGCGTGAGATAAGTTAACCATGTCTTAAATTGAGGAATAGAATCTGATTTCCACAGTTTTAGAATGACACTCTTAGCAATAATCACTCCATAAATGATGGTGCTTTGTATGGACACATTATAATCCAGCAGAGAACGAGAGTACCCAAATATAGCCATTTCTGGGTCAGGTGTAAAGGTAAAACCATACATATCAGAAAACCATTTAAATATGTCACACCAGAAATCATAAAGTTTTGGACACGTCCAAAAGAGTCCTAGTGCTGTTTTGACTTTTATTTTTTATTTTTCTTAGCTGATCACGATTTCTTAATTTATAAAAATACTGTTACACCAGGCATTATGTTTTATAATAAAAGATTTTGGTCACAAAATCATTAAACATCATTAAAGCCATTCTTTTTTTTTTTTTTGAGTCAGTCTTAATGATTAATTATTAACCTGAACCAAATGTATTACTTTTTTTGTCCAAACCAAACAAACCAAGAAAGCTGAACTACTAGTTTGACACTCTTAGTTAAAATCCACCCAATGGCTCCAAATTCAGTTGGGTCAAATTTAAATTCAAATAGTGTTTTTCACGTACTATATAGTGGGGAAGTATGCAATTTCAGACTATGGCTGTATGGCCCAATACCCTCATTATACTCTTTATATCCTACATTAGTCTACTAATATAGTCCACTTAAATCAATGACTGAAGACAAATGAGTGAAATTGAGCACTCAGTGCAAGTTGTTTGTTCTTTTCTGGTTGATAAATACTCATTAGATTTTCAGCTTCTTGATCAGTAGTTATTTACCACTTAACGGCCTGTCAATTAGTAATGAAACAAAGTATTTTAAGTTTTATGAAATTTTAGGTATTTAGAAATTTATTTGGGGTCGAACTCTCATAGTGGATTATGGGTGTTCTATAGCCATTGAGTGTACATATCAGTTGTACACTCGTTATTGCGGTGCATTGTGGGATCAATTGAGCGCATTTCAGAATGTCCACTATATGGTTTCAGACACCACTACAAAGGGCATCTCCTTCAAACAGTGTACTAATTAAGAGTATAGGGGTGATTTCTGATACAGCCTATGACGGACGTACTGAAGGGGTAATGGACGGAACAGAAACTGGTGTGTTAGTTATTGCCATGCTTTATCATGGAAATTAATAACTGGTGGAAAAACTACAACAGGAAACAATCAAAGGGATAGATCACTAGGGATGGAAGGGATTCCCAGCCTTTATGAGTTTCTTTATTCTATTGAACACAATGGAAGGTATTTTGAAGAAAGCTAGAAACATGTAACCACTGAATTACATAGTAGGAAAAACAAATACTATGGAAGTCAAAGCTTATAGGTTTCTAGCTTTAAAAACATTATTCCTTTATTGTTCAACAGAAGAAAGAAACTCAACAGGTTTAGAACAAATCAAGGGTGAGGAAAGGATGGTGGAATTGTCAGTTTGTGGTGAACTACCCCTTTAAATAAAAGTGCAAAACAACAAATTGGAAGAAAAACTTAAAAGCTTTGAGAAGTCACTTCTAGCAAACTAACAATCAAGTAATTCATTCATTCATTCATTCATTCATTCATTCATTCATTCATTCATTTTCATTTCAGCTTAGTCCCTTTATCAATCTGGGGTCGCCACAGCGGAATGAACCGCCAACTTATCCAGCAAATGTTTTACGCAGCGGATGCCCTTCCAGCTGCAACCCATCTCTGGGAAACATCCATACATACTCATTCACACTAATGCACTACGGACAATTTAGCTTACCCAATTCACCTATAACGCATGTCTTTGGACTTGTGGGGGAAACCGGAGCACCCGGAGGAAACCCAGGCCAACACGGGGAGAACATGCAAACTCCACACAGAAACGCCAACTGACCCAGCCGAGGCTCGAACCAGCGACCTTCTTGCTGTGAGGCGAACGTGCTATCCACTGCGCCACCGTGAGGCCCAATAAAGTAATTCAACAGTTAAAAAATATAAATATTATGATGCAGTGGCATTTGTTTTTCAGTTATTTCTTCTAACACAGATACAGTGACGCAAAACACACACAGAACAATATTATTTTGGTCTGTTTTTTTTATATATATATATATATTTACACTGCTCCATCACGAAACATGCACATTATGTTGGACTTGCACTTTTATATCCCATAATGCTATGTTTTTCCTTTAACTCTTTCCACGCACTCCTCCTCTATCCTATTTTTCCTCCCTGTCTGGATTTCTTCTGCAAATTACAACCCCCTCCCCAACCTCACACACACACACACGCACCCCGTGGCTGCCTGTCCTGTCGTCCACCCTCAGTCGGCTCTAATGAGGGAGGGAGAGTGTTATTTTGGTTGCACGCCTGCGCTAAATTCTCTCTTGTATGACAGCTGATGGAGAGAGAGAGGAGCGTTAACCTTATAAAAGATTTACCTCCGCTCATTACAGCCTGTCAAGTAGCTGTCCTGATAGCACCAGCTTCGACATTTGCATCCTTGACTCTCTTCTTCATTCTACACTCATTTTCTTCATTCCTGTTGTTTGTTTGTTTGTATTGTCACCTTCCCTTACATCTCTTTCATTCCACCCTTCCCGAGACGTGTGTTCCTCCTATTTAATTCAAAAAGGTTTGGAGGTGTCAAAAGTGTTTGTGGGAGGCAACAGATTTTTTTTAGAGGAGAAAAAGGAAAAGGAAAAACAAGGAAATATATTTAAAACATGATGTGACACACCAGTAAAGTTTCCGAGTGTTCAGAAACATGCTATAAAATAACCTTTGGAAGATATAAAATACTGAATTTTGTGCGTATTTTATGGGCATATCTGCTGTTTTGAGCCATTGTTTAAATTAAATGTGCTGTGCGAGCTCTATTATTTAATAGCTGTCAGTATACATTTTAAAGTACCAGTTTAAATGCTACAGAAAAGGGCAAAGCGTGCTGCGTTTTACAAAGCTCCGCTTTTTTGAATGTTCAGCTATTCTGACTGCACTTTCGTGTATCAAAACAGAATGTCTGCCGTCTTCCAACAGTGCCATCCGTGTTACTTTTCTCTGTCATTCATACCTTTTTTGTTTTCGGCGTTGAACTACAATTGGCCTTAGTCAGTATTTACACTGCGTTTTAGCAGATCAGATGAGATTGTGGTCTTTTGCTTTGCTCAGTCTGCTGGATATCAGAGAAAGATTTATTGGACTCAGTGTTTTTTGTATTCTGCAGGTGGGAGCGGCTCTGGACACCTTTCGAGATCCTGAAGCCCGGAAAAAAGCCATGAACGCCCACTGCTCCGAGTCTGCTAGCAGGAGAGGGATTCTGGGTCAAGGCACTTACACGGTGGATTAACAGAGCTATAATTATTACATCTCAGTGCTTCTGTGTATCAGGCTTCTTCCTCAACTATTCGTCTTTTAATGTGACAATAAAGGATGTTAACAGCTTTTAATTTGTTCAGAACCAGGGTTCACAACTAATCAGAAAGCATGCTTCATTCATTGAAACCATGAAAGGTATCGATTTAATAACAGCTTATTATATATTTAATATAAATATGATTTTTAGCAGTTTTTAGCTATTTTCCTCCAAGTTTTATTTTATTTTATTCATTGTGTTACTGTTAAAATAAAAACATAAAGGAGCAACTATGTAATTATTCCTTAAATGTATTTCTTATACATTTATTAATAAAAAGTTATTAATATTATTATTGTATAAGAACATTCTACTGGACACTAATATATACTCCTGTCCCAATTTCTTCAATTTTTTAAAATTTTGTCAGGTTGACAAAACTGGAGGTGATTGAGTTCCCGTATAATATGATGATGTTTCTTCACATAAATGCCCATGAAGTGACTCAGAAAAGCTCTGAAGATGAGATTTAGGTTCATGTTCTCATACAGTGAGATGACAGACACTAAAAGCACCAGGTGTGAACAACAACTCTCCATTCATTTACAAAGAAAACATACAGACTTCATATTTCAACCGTAATTTGCAGGTCAATCGTCATAGGCATTAGTTAATATTGGCTCCTAATTTTTTTTATTCATCTAAATTTTGCCAAATTCAATAGCTAATTCCGTTTTAGAACTCTATATGGCCCTTCAATTCTTACTATTAGATTTCTTTATACATGTAAAAGTAATGCCTATAAACATTTTATTTATATTAATGATCACATAATTAAAGTGTTAAAATCTGTGTCTCTGGTCTGTACAAGTAAAAAAGGGTATAGCCTGAATGTCGTTCTGCTAAAAACAAAAACAAAAAAAGAAAGAAAACGAATTGAAGTACAAATGTAGAATACAACAGCTTGTGCTGCATCCACATGTCACGCATTACGTGTCTGCGGTTTATTTAGGAGAAACGAGGGAGGGTTGACTATGTTTCTCCCCCTCCCGCCGGCAACATATACGTGATCATCACCCCCCAAAAACACCTTTTAACCAATAACGACGTGGCGCTCGGGACAAACGCGGAATGGACACCTTTAAAAGCGCGTTCCTCCTCCGGTATTGGCTGTTTCCTTGAGGGTGTCATTTTCAGGTCGCGGAGATCACTGCCTGTGTTTATACTCCGTTACACGGGTTTAGTCCTCGCAGACCTGGACTAGAACCTTACACATAAGCATCGGGCTTAGGTCAGAGGATTTGGGGCTTGGTACGGGTTGCAGTCGAGTCTAGAAAGCCAGATAAGTTTTCAAGTTGACGACTAGTTTTCCGCTGAGAGCTGACCGTGAGGGTGAGTAGATAGATGTACCTGTCCTTGGTGCTGAAACTGAGCCGCGTGTTCACGTTTCGCTTTTGAGGAACTCTACGAGAACGTATTCAACAAAGCAGAAGCAGCTAAATCAATCTTAAATAAAGGACTTGTGACTTGTTTTCTGGGAAAGGATTAAACATTTTTTTTTACCGAAAATGGTCAGAAGTTTAACGTTTTAAATCGGCAGGTTTTTTTCAGCTGCATTACTAAAACCGGTGTCAGAAAGGACAAATGCACATTTGATATTGATTTGACTCGCGATGGAGGTATCAAACGGCTCGAGCTTTGGGATCGAGTCTATACTTTCTCACAGAGCCAGCAGCCCGTGCATGTCTAAGGGGGAGTGCAGGTCTCCGGTGGAGCTGAGCCCGCGCTCGGACCTGGACAGCGGCTGCTCGTCGCCTCCTTCCCCGAGACGGAGCTCAGTGGAGGACGCGGTGCACAGACACGCTCGAGCCCTCGGACTGGACTCTCCTTTACAAATATCTCAGCAGCCGAGGACAGTCACGTCCTCCTTCCTGATCAGAGACATTCTGGCGGACTGCAAACCTCTGGCAGCCTGCGCTCCTTATTCCAGCACTGGACAGTCAGCACAGGATGCTGAAGACTGTATGGACAAACTTCACAGCAATTCTTCCTCGGACAGCGAATACAGGGGTGAGACAAACTACATTATTACACTGAAAAGAAAGAACAAAACTAAAAAACGATTTCGATATATAAACTGAAGTTTCATCATTCGTTTTTTTCCCATATTTTTCATTATATTTTCGTATTATTCAATGTTTCAATTATTCAATATTCGATGATTTGCTTAAAACCTTATGAACGAAAACGGATGTAGCCTATAGCTGGACAAGCCCTTATGCATTTATTTACATTTACAAGAAATGGGCTAAAACTTAGTCGAAGTAAATATATAGGCCTAAATGTAAATTATTTTGAATGCTAAAGTATTGAGTGTAAAAAAGATCTCGGCCTTAAAACGGGTTTTCCAAAAGATTACGAAACAAATGCGGAACAAATGCAGCATTTCTGACATACTTTTAGTAAAGAAATCTACAAATGTCTTGATTATACTTTTGTTTTCGTTTCTCTTCGTAGCGCAGTTGAATTCAGTTTATTTGCAATTGAACATTTTAATCTTAATGAGATATCATCTGCGTTGTGGAGGTGATTTTAGTCTACATTTACAATGGGTTCAAAACCAAATGAAATTTCCTAATGCATGTTTAATTAATTGAGTGGATCGGTGTGCTCACAACTGATTGACAATAAAGGTGTTTAATTAAATGTAGCTTTGAGTTTGTTAATCCGTAGTGTAATCAAATGTGCAGCAAAATGAATGTTTTAAGTGTCATAGGAAGGCTACACTCTTGCAGCTCAACTGGTCTGTCAGAATTTTTTTTAACGCAACATTTAAATGTAGAAAACGAAAATGTAGAAAACAAATAGTTTAGTGCTGCTGAAAGCATCATAACATCAAACATAATGGGCCTGAAATGACCGAATTTACTACTGTTAAAAGAGGTTCTTTATTAGGCTACCACCACGAAGAACCTTCTAAGATCCACTGAACCTTTCAATTGCAAGAAATGTTGTTTTGTAGAAAATGGTCGTTTACTAAAGAAAATAAACCGTTATTTACACAATAGTAAAATCATGGTACAATAACTGTTCACAGTAAGACTCTTTGAGGGACCCAAATCATTGTGAAAACCACACACAGGAACCTTTCTTTTTAAAGAATGTGATTTGAAATAAGCAGGGAATCACATCTGTCCTCTGTATATATATGTTTATATAGAAAATAGCAAATGTTTATATTGTATATGTGCATGGTGTTTTCAGTGAAAGACGAAGCTGATCGGGAAATCTCCAGCAGTAGAGACAGTCCCAGCTCCCGGCTGAAGAAGCCTCGTAAAGCCCGCACCGCGTTCACGGATCACCAACTGGCGCAGCTCGAGCGCAGCTTCGAACGTCAGAAGTACCTGAGTGTGCAGGACAGGATGGAGCTGGCAGCATCCCTCAATCTCACGGACACACAGGTCAAAACATGGTACCAGAACCGCAGGTGAATACAAACGTCTTCATATGGGCTACAAACAAAGAAACTGAAAGAGCAGACTAGCACTGCTGAACCACTCAAAATGGGTGTAAAAACAAAGTTTTCACACAACGAGAACGGGCTTCTTCTGAATCATTTTTGCGATATCAATATTATGCAATGAAATTGCTTGAAGCAGTTGTTTGTCGTTTCTGTTCCCGTCAAACATTAAACCACAACGGGAAAAAAAGTTATAGCCGCTACAACCGCGCACTCCACGAGTCCAACACATTTAGTCATAAATAATAAATGACTGCATCGTTTATCAATAATTTAGCTTCCAAGTAGTAATTAAACAATTGCCACAATTATAAATTATTTATCCGAAAAGGCTTTTTGCTGAGTGACAATTTGACGGATGAGTGTTCAGCAGGATATTACACGGATTCATTCTCAAAACAAACTTTCCACGACGCGCCAATATTTACTCAAAGAAAAAACAACAACTTTAAAATCACAACAACAAAAAGAGCAGCCAATGCTTTTCTCGAAATTGTAATTGTAGCATACATTTTCACACCACGAGTGTTTCTTTTGGTTACTTGAGTTGATTTGAACAAAGCATCATTTTAAAAAGCCTAATGTGAAGAGAAATAAACATTGACACATAGGCTACATAAAGGGGCTCGTCTTTGTTTAAGTCTTGTCACATGACAACAAAATGGCTTCCTGTATGTTAGTTGCGCCACACTTTGATCTGAAAGACAGGTTTTGCAAAAACTAGGCTACATATTTATACCTAATAATAATAATAATAATAATGATGATAATTATAACTGTTACGAATTAAACATTTTCCCTCAACAAATTCAGACATTAAGAACATTTAACTAAATAAAAAAATGAGTAGGGCTAAATGAGTGTTATTTATGTTTTCTGTTTGAAACAGAACGAAGTGGAAACGGCAGACAGCGGTGGGACTGGAGCTGCTAGCGGAAGCAGGGAATTACTCCGCTCTACAGAGAATGTTCCCTTCACCCTATTTTTATCCCCAAAGTTTGGTGTCTAACCTGGACCCGGGACCAGGCTTGTATTTGTACAGAGGGCCGTCCGCGCCTCCACCCCCTGTTCAGCGGCCTCTGGTCCCTAGAATCCTCCTGCACGGGCTTCAGGGCGGCGGAGATCCAGCGTCTCTGTCCGGGGTGATCCCGCGACACCCGCCGCGATGAGCTGATCTGACCCGACAGCCGCTCCAACCTCAGGAATCACAGGGTTGCGCTTGGACGATACCCTTGTAAAATCTAAACGCGCAATAATAGACTTTCAAAATGACTCTGACCAAAAGGTGAATGCTATAACTATTTATTAAAAAAAAATCAACGTGCGGAGGAAGTGTTCAGAAAACAGTCGAAAGAGGTTCCATCACCTCACGAACCTCGTGACTTGTTTTCCGGGACGCTGCTTTTCCCCTAAGAATGAATGGCGTGGTTTATTTGCACAAAATTATGACGCAAGCAAACCAAAATAAAAACATCAATAGAAGACAGTTTCAGAATATGCAATAATGAACAATTGTACTTTTTTTTCTACCAAACGAAAAAATGCATTTACTAACAAAAAAGTAAATAAGTCCAACAATAGGCTACTGATAATGACCAATAACAATTGTAACAAACGTAATTTGTGACCGATTATTGTGATGATGGCCGTACAGCTGAAAACCTGTTTTACGCAAATGCAGGAGTTGTCCTAATGAAATAACACATTGCAGCGAAAATATAATATCACTGCAACCTGTTCAACGATTTAAAGCGTATTTGTGGAAACATTGTGTTGTGGTTATTATGGGTTAATTACAGCCCGGTTTAACAGACGCCAAAATACTTTTCTAAATAAAGACTATTGTGACATCCAAGTAATTTATTCTTCAATATCCTATTGGTCATTTTTTGTATACTACATGTGAATATATGATGCATAAATGGTCTATAAAATAAGCAGAAATGCTTATACAAACAACAACAAAAAAAAGCATTTTTCCAAATGCGTTATAGTGTTATTAAACCCAACAGCACATGAACGCAGCTACGTAAAAAAACAGCACAAAAACGACATGTATAACATGCCCTTATATAATTTATCCCAGCTATCTGTTCAATTTTCACTAATATTTACCGTTTTAATTAAAACGACCACCCAAATGACTGCCAATAGGAAGCTTTATTGAGCTCTGTTCACAGAGTCAGTTCACTCACCTCAAAATAAGCCTATCTGTGTAAGTGTTTTGTGGGTTTAATTGACCAATCCTAATAAGCGTTTCATTATCACAGACCAATCAAATTTCACAAGCGGCTTTTACGCTAATAAAGAGAATGTGAAACGTAATATTCCGGTCAAATTTCTCTAAGCACTCGCAGCGAAGACTCGGCCAAAAAGACAGCAGCTGGTGACCGGGCGAGTCCGACTGAACGCTGGGACAGCTGGTCAGCGTAAGCCTCCATACACACCCAGCCCCATTCACCTGACCAAACCGACATTCAAGCCAAGGAAACGAGCTAAACGCTTTCAGCAAACAGTTTAAGGCAGAACTCTCAGAACCTCGTGTATGAAAGCCATGCGATGTGCTTGTCAGATTTAATCAGAAAGATATTAAATACAATCACTTTTATGTCAAATTCAGCAATTTTTAATGAAATATTGCTTAAATATGGTAGAATATTTATAATAATAAATTCATAAACCAACTGCAAGAAATGGACGCATGCTCATTTTCACATCTGCATCTGAGCTTTTGCATAGAGCAAATTTCCAGATTGTTCTGCTGACCGGTTGTGCTTTTTCACAGCTAAAAAAAAAAGTCAGTCTGTGTAAAAACACCTGTGTGTTCAACCCTGAGAATCCACCTGGTCGCGACAGCTCTAACCTCAGCACTTCCCAAACGAAAAGAGCATCTCTTATCTCTCCTGCATCGTCCTCTTTATGCATCGGTTGATTCCTCTGCTTGACCCTTCTTCTTTTTTCTTTTCCTCTTAGCCTTAGATTGTCCATCCATCCCACTGTCAAACTCTGAACGCATGAGGTTTGACACCCGCTGATTTGCTGTGAGTTTCTTGGGAGGGCTGAAAAACATTTAAATAAACGGGTCACACTTTACAATGAGGTTCCATTAATGAATGTCTTTAGTAACATGAACAATACCTGTACAGCATTCATTAATCATAGTTCAACATTTACTAATGCATTATTCAATTCTCAACTTGTGCTCGTTAACATTAATGCTCTGTGAGTTAACAAGAACTTTATTTTTATTGACTAATGTTGACAAAGATGAATAAATACATGATCTGCTCATGCTAGTAAATACATTAACAGAACCCTATTGTGAAGTATTAAACGTATATTCTGTATAAATCTGAAATTAAATGGCTCTAAGGCATCATGAATGCAGATCTGAAATTTTTAACCTGCAAAAAGCGGAAGCAGACAGTGTCTGGCTGGCTTGAGACTGGCTGAACAAATTTCCCACCGTCGTCAATAAAAGGCTCGTAGACAGCAGCGGGGGCCTGATGTAAAACTAGTGACTGTTTATCTAATCAATAACTCTGGAGAATGAAGCGGCGCTGTGGCCCCGTGGGGCTGCTTAAGGATCCAATACACACACACACACACACACACACACACGGTGACACACGACACACTGTACCCCCGGGGCTTCGAGAGGCTATGAGACAGCAGTTATTGTTCTTTAGGTCCCTGAGCACTCTACAGGGACCCCTACAGCCCATATGAAGCATGTATGCACACTTACATGATGGTGTGGAGATTATACATACTATATCCTGTTATATTTACACTTTTTTTCCCAATTGACAGAAATGTGTTAAATGATGTAGGCACACTGTAAAATGCTGGGTTCCACACAATTCCATCATTTTATCCCAACACAAATCAAGTCAACTTAATCGTTTTTACAAATTTATATGGATTGAAGAAAAAACTATTAAGTTGTCCCCCCCCCAAAAAAAATTCAAGAATCGTTTTGATTCAGCTCATTTTAAATAAGTAGTTTGAACAAGCAGAATTCTTATTTTTTTGAGTGCAGCAACTCATCAGCTATAGGTTGATTGTTAATAAAAATCATATAATAGGAGCTCAAAGTCATTACTGATGATGTTTAAAAGGAAATAATAATAATAATAATAATAATAATTTTTTGTAATTAGTAATTATAATATAAAAACAATTAGGCTTATGGGGTCAAAATAAAAATAAGTTTTCAAATATATCTGTAATAAATGCAAAAATGTATTACATTTATTACATAATTTTGTTTCCAACTAGTATGTAATTAAATGCGACAGTTTATATACCAATAAATCTTGTCTTACAAATTTAGAATCAGAATCATTTACCTAGATATTAAAAGTCCCAAAAGGCTTATTATTCATTTTAAATGTTAATGTTTCACCACTAATCTTTCAGCCACTAGTTGCTATCCATTTTTGTTATTCAGAAATCTATTTTTCTAAGTATAGGACAAAATAAGTATATCTTTAATTTTTATTTCTGTAAATGTAAATAATAGTTTGAAGGGCCAAGGGACATTATTTTATTTAAAAAAACATTATATTATAAACACTATTTACATGTAATATTCTTTCTATATGTAAAATTACATTTGTTAATTCAATTTCCCATAAATACATACTGTTAAAAAAAACTGGGGTTAGTAAGATTAAAAAAAGAAAAAAAATTATATTCACAAAATTGCATTACATTAGTCAAAAATGTCAAACACATTAAACAATCCTGATAAAATGTATTATTTCCCACATAAATATCAAGCAGTACACTTGTTTTCAATATTGATAAGTAGAAATGTCTCTTGAGCACCAAATCAGCATATTAGAATGTCACCTGAAGATGTATGCATCAAATTGAATTAACAAATGTAATTTTACATATAGAAAGAATATTACATGTAAATAGTGTTTATAATATAATGTTTTTAAAAATAAAATAATGTCCCTTGGCCCTTCAAACTATTATTTACATTTACAGAAATAAAAATTAAAGATATACTTATTTTGTCCTATACTAAAGCAACGCCTACAAAAAAATTTAGCTTTTCCATAACATGCCTAAAATAAACATTAAAATACATTAAAATATAAAGTTATTTTAAATAATACCAACATTTCTCAAATACAGTATTTTACCAAATTCCTTGCAACCTTAAGAGACTCTATAACCCATAATATATTAAAACAAAAGATGAGCGAACAAAATATAGTCCTCATCTCATAAAAATAATTAATACACCTTGCCACTGGCTTGCTTGGTTTGGGACTTGTGGAGATGCGCATAGATGGATTTGCTCTTCAGTGTTTGGACTTTCGATATTGAAAATTAAACCACACTGAACTGAACTAAATTGAACTTTAACTCTGAAAACTGGACAGACACAGTTTCAATTTCAATTTACTAGAAATTCTATGTTAAGCTGCTTTGACAAAATCTACACTGTAAAAGCGCTATAGAAATAAAGATTAATTGAATTGAACATAAATACAACACCCTGCAAAGGTAAAGCAGAATATACTTCTCCATGGGATTGGAGTGTGTATTTTTGGTGGCCCATAATGGCCTCTTCTGCTGTGCACCAGAGCTCTTTGTTGTTCAGTCGTGTGTGCACGTGTGTGTGTGCACGTGTGTGTGTGTGTGTGTGTGTGTATGTTTATATTGGTGTGATCTGCTCATTAGAGAAATCTTGTCTGGACATGGACAGTGTTCACCACAGTCGGCTGTAATGAAGTCTCTCCTGACAGGACGACTAGACTCGACTGGGAGTGTGGAACACAACACAGCAATGCCACTCAAACACAATTACACACAATATAGTAAAGGTTAACACTGACCAGTTAAGCTGCATCAACATGAATATTCTATACATCCAGAGCGATGGCTGGTGAATATAGATGTCAGCTGTCAGATATGACGTCTGATAAGTTCATTACGGCTGTTGTCTGTTGTCTGGGCAGTTTGGGAGCATTATGGCCGCTCTGAGGCAGCTCCTTCGGGACTGAACTATTGTGCCGCTCCATGGGTTTCACTCACAGGTCCTGCTGTAGGTCACTATGCCAATTACTAGTGGTTAGACACATGCTTCTCCTGCTAGTGTCTGAAGCACCATGTGGCACGAGTCAAAACCCAACATGGCCATGAAGATGTTGTACAGTACATGTACAAGTAAAGCTGGAGAACTATGTTGGATGACAATTTGGAAATACCAAATGAATGGAAAAAGGTGCGCAAAAAAAAAAAAAAAAAAAAAAAAAACAAAGCTAAGGGAGGCATTGGTTACTACTTTAAGATAAATTATTATTTTATATAAAAATAATTTTATAGATATAATGTATATTCAGAAATTATTGTTGCTTTAACAGCCCCTTTCACACATTGTTTTCTGGAAAATTACCGGTAAATTGCTGTTAAGAAATCATGTGCGAACAGGCCCTTAGTTAAAATACAGGTAAATTCTGTCTGGCAATTTTCCAGAATGAGAAGATTCAACATAACCAGTTCTGCTCTGAGTGAACGAAGATAGAAGATTGCCGGTATGAGCATGTACAATTACAGAATGCAATCAATGTCTTGCAATGTCTACTGCAGGCCAATTAGAACATTCTGATGCTGATGATGCTTTCACATTCATGCTTTTTATGAAAATGGAAGCCTCTGAATAAGAGCTGCACAATATTGGAAAAATCTGACATTTTGTTTTGCTGTGATATACATGTAATATGTATATAATATCACCAAATGATTTTAATAGCTCTATTTGGGAAGATTTCATTCATTTAGATCAACTGGGATAATTAAATCTTTTTCTATGCAGTGCATCGACATGAAATATAATAAATTACAAGCATATACAAATAAGAAAGAGCAAAGATAAAAGTTAAATAAACAGTGCTTTATGATTTTCTGGGGAGTGTAACAGTAATCAAGCACAATGAAATCTAAAATAACATGGTCATCAGTGTATAAATTATTACAAAAAATAATAATTCATTCATTCATTTTCTTTTCAGCTTAGTCCCTTTATTAATCTGGGGTCGCCACAGCGGAATGAACCACCAACTTATCCAGCATATGTTTTACGCAGCGGATGCCCTTCCAGCTGCAACCCATCACTGGGAAACATCCATACATACCCATTCACACTCATACACTATGGACAATTTAGTTTACCCAATTCACCTATACCGCACGTCTTTGGACTTGTGGGGGAAACCGGAGCACCCGGAGGAAACCCACGCAAACAAGGGGAGAACATGCAAACTCCACACAGAAACGCCAACTGACCCAGCCGGGGCTCGAACCAGCGAAAAAATAATAATAATAGCTTTAACTTTTAATCTTTAATAAATAATCTAATCCTGTGATGTGACTATTGCGGATACACACGCAATAGTGATACTGATGCTCAAACGATATATTGTTTAGCCCTACTCTGAATCCTTTGTTCAGACACATTTGGCTGCTGCTTGTTAATCAGATGTTTCTAAGATCCTTAGAGCAAATGGTGGAAAAAAATTATGGATAAAATGCTTGTGATAAAAAGTTTACTGCAAGTGCTGGATTCAGCTGTGTGACGTGCATGTGTTAGATTTCAGTAAAACACCGGTAAGGTTTCATTTCAGAGGGTCTCGCTCATAATCAGAAGCACCTCTTGACATGTGAAGTCGTTCACAATACTTTTCCATATATCCATGTGTAAACACAAATTCTTTTTGAGCTGCAGGTAGCACCTCTGCTTTCAGATGCTAGCGACAGCATTTTTCTAAATATTAACATTGGCCAGAGAAAAACCCATATCTTTCAACCCAATAACTCCAAAAAAGTTATTGCTTTATCTATTCTGAAAAAAAAAAAAACTGGTTTAATAAGAATGATCAGCTCTTTTTACAATTCAGAGATCACAACGTGCTGTTTGTCACTATGTACAAAAAAACCCAGAAGCATCCCAATAAACACACTTTTTGCAAACCTCTTTCCCAACTGACTATACTATAAAATTACACTTGCAGAGTTTTGTTTGTCGCATTTTAAATATGAAGCCCTTATAGTTTCACATAAAGCCTTCTCTGATGAAAGTAGCTACTTTAAGAAAGCACACAGCGTCCTTCCACAGCAGAGCAAGCTCTTCTGCAAAGAGTGACTATTGGGAGTCTGTTTTCCACCCTGTAATACAACACCGCTACTCAATTAAATTTAATGTGTCACTAACCTTGAGTTAAGCAACTTTAACATCCGATTTTACCAAACCGAACCTGACACTCCCTTTACAACACAGAAACAGCACGCAGGGGCTTTGAGCCTTTATCTCAAAGGCACACCGAACAACTGAAGGTGGGATGAAAGGGAGGCAAGTAAAATGCAGCAGAAAACACTGACAATAACAGACATTTCCAGATGACATTTTTGGTCTGACAAGACAACTGTGATCACTGCATGTGCGGGTCAGCTATAAAACATGACAAACAATAGAAGTGTGTGAATATTCCGGATTTAAACACACACAAACACACGCACGCACACACACACACACACACACACACACACACACACACACACACACAC
>CAIGQW010000350.1:4471035-4524424 GCA_903798125.1 Danio choprae | reverse complement strand
ACACACACACACACACACACACACACACACACACACACACACACACAAGTGTGCATGGATACAGATGAAGCTCTTCACCATGTGACTGTACTGACGTTCAAAAGGCTTGGGTTAATTGAGAGTCCTGACCACACGGATGCACAAAGGAAGGCTTAAACCACCAAGACTAGTCTGGACATGGCCTTTCCTAACCAGACCCCATGCTAGCAGAGCTTCATTGAATCCTGTGGGAAATGACCGCTAATAACTCTGCAGTGTCAAGAACTGGCCAAACCTCATAGTTAATGCCTAACAACCCTAGAGTGATGTACTGGCAGTATCATCAGTACATCAATCACCCCCATCCTCATCCTGTCACCTGCAATCACAAATGATCGTATTTGTTCAGGAAATAAGCTGTACTGGACTATAATGCTTGGGTGTGTAGAATACAAAATATATTGTATGTGTTAGTCACTACGTTTACATGTGTATGAATAATAACGGAGTAGGGGCTTAATCGCAATATACAGTTTACATGTTAGAAGGAAAGCTCTTCAAAACCTGTTTACATGCAGTCATATTAATTCCTAAGAATTGTGATTATTCTTAAGTAGGTGTGTTCCTGACCGCTGTTTTAATCAATCTAACTGAAAACACTTTTTCTATGGTTGTATTCACGGGCTTTAAATCTGAAGGTAAGATTTTGCACTTTTTTATTCTTCCTGTTAGGCTTCAAGTGGACTAGAGAAAAACAGTGCTTCACAATTAATGTTACATTATTACAATGACAATTTCTGCCAAGTCTGAGGTTATACTTATGTGCCAAAAATAACTAAAAATACTGATAAACAAATAGATTTGTTATATAGAGTGTTTTATTGTTTACAGATCAAAATAATCAATAAACACTTATACTAGTTAGAGTGGTTTCAAATGGACAGGAGTGTGTGGTAAAAATGGCACTAAAATGAATTAAAATACCCCAAATTCCAAGATTTGGAAGCATAATACTTTCTTCTTAAAAGTTATTTTAACAACATGACAAAAGTGTTTTTTCTCTATAAACAAGATGTTACTTATTTAGATTGTAGACATGCTATTGCCAAATACAGTATTTTTAGCTCAATTTTCATCATTAAAACTAAACAGAAGAAATGAGCATGGCGTTTCATTCCTAAATGAATCTGCATTTTGAATTAATCAATTCAATAAAACAATTCAGAAACTCAACCATTAAGACAGTGAATTGACAATACCTACTGACAAAATTTGCCCCTTAATGGAAAAGGTAATTTATGACATTGTTTAGGCTATTGACAGATAAATTACTCCAAATGAGGGGTGCCCTGGTGGGACGGTGTCCTGCATTGTTTGGTTCGAACTCCAACAAGACACACCGTAGCCATGTAATCAAACACTTACTAAGCTTGCTAGAAACATCCTGGCAGGTTTGTTGAGGCAAGTTGGATCTAAACACTTTAGGACATCAGCCCTCATTGGCCGAGTCTGGGCATCCATGCTCTTGGATCTAAGGATAATGCTTTATTATATTCTATATTAAGTTTATGATTCTGACTTTTCACACACATTCGTCATTGTTTTGAGGGTGTTACTGCAATACGGCCCATTTTTTTTGCTTATATTTTAAATGTTTTTTTTTTTCCACTTAGTTCATATTTTTGTTGCGTGTGTGTTTTTTTTTTGGAACAGTGCGCCTTTTCCTGATTTGGACCACTGCCACTAACTCTACAACATATCCATAAAATGTTTATGTCAGGAAAAAAGTAATAAAAATGTATTACTAAAATAAAATCAAATTATAGTAACATTCACTTCAAACATCAAGTTAAAAATACATACATTTAAGTGAAATTGCCTAACTAGAGGCTTGCGAGAAATTAACTATACAAAAACAATTTGCAAATGTGTTTGCTTAACATTAACTGCAATTTAAAACCTATTTTCCAAAGAATATGACAAACCTACTCTTTCACAAGAACAAAAAAAATGCCATAAATAGAAAGCAACAGAATCAGCTCTTTCTAAAGGACGTCTTATTCAATAGGCTTTGCGAGTACATCACAGCATAAAGGTTGTGGAGGGAAAGCGAAAGGGGTGAGTGTGTGAAAGGCGAAAGGTAAATTGTACAGCTGGTAAAGGCAGGACTTGACTAGTCCTCTTTGACCCCGAAGAGCTCTGCGACGGCGAAAGGCTCACAGCTGCCAAGAGCATGTGCAAACTGTGGGCTTTTCTCCAGCGCAGTCATGCTGATGATTTTCATGGCCATCATGAAAACACACTTACAGTAAAACAATGTCCTACAAAACGGCTCTAACAAGGGGTTAAAATGAACAAATCCATGAATAATGCTGGTGGTTTTACAGAGGTTTTTTTACTTGACAATTTTCATTTTTGCTAAGAATTGTCAACTACTTTAGTAGTTGATTAAAAAATAAATAAAAATTGTCATCAAGTAGGTTTTCATCACCCCGTGTTAATGCACATTTTTAAATATTGCATAAATGAGTGATGGAAAAGCCAAATTTTAAATAAAATTAGAAAGATTAGAAAGATAGAAAGTTTTCATAGAAAGTTTTTATGCTCGCTTGAGGTGGTTTTGGACTTGTGCGAAAGGGCTAATGTGAATAATGGGAGATGAAAACGCATTTGCTGAATAAACCCTGACGTAGTAAATATTAAATGTTACCAATGAAAAATTACTGAAGTAGCAAATCAATATCACAGTTAGCCGCTCGAACAACTTAATGGAAACGCACCTAATTTGCATTTGAAATGTATTATTTTTTGGCAAATTTGAAAAGATTCACTTCATGTTAAGATTGACACCCGGCTATAGCTGCAATGAAAAGTTAAATGCATTTTTCTAGTTTAATATAAATTATTAATAATAATTTATTCCTCTGATGACACAGCTGAATTTTCAGCATCATCACATACTGACTTTCTGCTCAAGAAACATTTCATATTATTTTTGTGGTTAAAAAAAAGTTTAAAGTTTAAATATCTCCCCAAAAAGTTTGCGAAACCACAGAAAAAAATGTATCATCAAACACGACCCAGCTAAATTTATCTAAAAGCAGAACTAGATCATACTCTCTGGCACCGCAAACTGTTTGACAGATTAATAAATGACTGTCCAATTTTTGGGAAGTTGCAGTACCTCTTGGCTTTGTCTTTGGCCTTCTTGGAGTGTTTGCTGTTGGCAGGATTAGTGCTTATGGAGCTGGCCAGGCCCTGGGGTGCGTCCCTCAGGCCAAAGCTCTTAGCAGCGTGGCCCAGGTGCAGCATGCGGATGTGGAAGATGTGCTTTAGACTGGATGGGTACGTGGTGTAAGCTCTCAGGAAACACTGCAGTGCTACAGGAGCAAAGACAGTTACTGTACTGTAAACATTTTAAAGTATTTAAAAGGATCCATAGGCAATAAATGACTAACTCTTAGTTGTATATTAATGTCAATGACATTTCTCAATTTTAATTTAGGAATTCCTTAATTTTAATTTACTTTAGTGGAAATGTTTTCTGAAATTTGTTTGACTTATTTTCCAATTCATGCAATTAACATCAAGCAAGCAAAACATACATTGTGCTATTGGTGCCGAATGAGAGATTTTATAGTGAATTCCACTTTCATTCATTTTTTTTAGCTTAGTCCCTTTATTAGTATGGGGTCGCCACAGCTGAATGAACCACCAACTTATCCAGCATATGTTTTACGCAGCGGAAGCCCTTCCAGCTGCAACCCATCACTGGGAAACATCCATACACACTCATTCACTCACATACACTATGGACAATTTAGCTTACCCAATTCACCTATAGCGCATGTCTTTGGACTGTGGGGAAAACTGGAGCACACTGAATGAAGCCCACGCAAACACGGGGAGAACATGCAAACTCCACACAGAAATGCCAACTGACCCAGCCGAGGCTCGAACCAGCGACCTTCTTGCTGTAGGGCGATCGTGCTATCCACTGCGCCACTGTGACGCCTGAATTCCACTGTATTTATTATTATAATGTGACTGCAAAATAAAACTTTTTTTTTTTTCTGGTCCACAGTTATATTTTTTCGGCAAAAGAAAAACAAAAACGTTTGAATCAAAATTATTGACATTTATTTTATACCAAAAATCACTAGGATAAAGTAAAAATAATAATCTATGAAGATATTTAGTAAATTTCCTACTGTTAATTGACCAAAACCCAATTTTTACTTAGTAATATGCATTGCTAAGCATTTAGACAACTTTAAAGGGGATTTTTCAAAAAATTTAGATTTTTTTTAAACCCTCAGATTCCAGATTTTCAAATAGGTTTATCTTGTAAAATATCGTCTTATACTAGCAAAGTATACATCAATGTAAAGCTTGTGTATTTAGCTTTCAGTTGATGTAAACCTCACTTTATAAAAGAAAACGATCACAAATATTTTATTATTTATACAGAACCCATTTTAAATTATTAATATTTTTTTACAATCTAGATTGTAACAATAAATAACAATAAAACAACAATACTTTTAAATAAATAATTTGTTAATATGTGAATAAATCAATTTGAACAAAAATGTCAGGTAGAAATAGACCCTTTTCACATTTCCGCGTTTCTCATTAGCGGAAGTCGTCATAGTTGGGAAAACTTAGAGCGCAGTAAATGGGAGAATACAACAAATAATTTTTTTACAATCTCATTTGCTCAAATAATAAATGAAAAAAAACTCCACGATGATGTTATAAAGACTTTCAGAAAAAGGAAATAAATTGTGTGAGACTGATGATGGCAGCCAGAGGAGAGAATAATGTCAAGTTTGCTGTCCTGTCGCATAGACGCTGCATTAGAAACGCCTCGCACAAGCGGTAATTTGTTTTGTGTCATTTCAAGCAAAGATGATATACTACGTACATAAATGCATATAAATGTTCATACATATTTTACAAAATCTAAATATTAGAAACTTTCAAAGATTTAAGATGCTGATGACCGTTAAACGCATCATAACAGGCTTGTGAAAAGGGTCCGTTATTAGAATTCTAAGGTGAAGATATACATACTGTATGTATGCATGTAACTTCATGCATGCATAGAGCTGCAACACCAATTTAACAAAGTAACTACGAATGACGATTAGTTTTTCATCTTACCGCTCTTCGCTGTTTGCAGAGACTCGTTACTGGCGTGAACATAATTCTCAAAGTCAGTCTGTAACACAGTGGCTCTCTCTCGCACCTCCTGCTCAAAAGCAGCCGCTGATCTCTGCACACATCAAGGCAAACAGCAGAAATCAACATTTTACAATGCAGAACCGATATTGAAAAATTGCATTATATTAAATGATATATAAAAAAAAACCAGGAGCATCATATAAATGTTATTGGTTCAACACACTAATGACACCAGCCCTCCCCGTCAATGACCTCTGACCCTCAAATGAGGCTGCTAACAAGGGGGGAGGCAAGACTGAGGATTACAAGCAGCCCATTGGTGGTGATGAGGGAAAAGGACATTAAATCAGGATTAGGACTGACTGAGCGCTGGCAGAAACATTCGCTCATTGTTGTCAGATGGCTCTCATTGTTCAGAGGGAGGGGAAAAAAAAAAGAGATAAAGAGAAAGCCATTCTTCTCTCACAGCTGTTCTCTAGACTTGCTTTTTCAACCACATGTGAGCTTCAACTAAGATTGGAAAGTTATAACAGTGGTGCAGTCAAACATGTCAACATTGACTCTTTGGATCAGAACTGCTGTTCTTAAGGTTTAAGCCCAAATTACTTTCATTTTAAGTATACATTCGGATCCATGTGACATGAATTTGTCATTAACACAGGAGGCACATATTGTATGTGTGCAGACCAATTTTTCTTACCAGAAACAATGTATACATAGCACTAGTTTGGGGTTAAACCTGAACTAGGCTGTTGATTCAAATTTGGAAAAGAAAAGGCAGACAGAATAGCAACAACAAACTACATAAGATGATGCCTGTGGAAGGGCATTAGTCCTATACTAAAAGTATAATAAATAAAACTATACTTTTATTCTAAATGAGTACCAAGTACTCTATTGTTTTTACTTTCAGAAGAGAAAAAGAGAATTTCGCTAAGCATTATTTGTAGGAGACCTGGCATCCAAGGTTATTTTCAATTTGAAATAATGTCTCAGCTTTTGATTTCGGTCCATTTTAAATGTTGTTTTGACCACTTTAATGTCCCATGACAGATCGCTTTGTAAACACAGACTACTGATGAACGAAACCGTTTCTCATATTTAAATGCATCTCGTTTCTTGTAATTCCTCCATCATTATTTTGTCTGCATGTTAGTAGATAAACAACATCTAAAAAAAATGTCACAAAACATTACTTTTAACTCAGAAAAGCCATTAAATGCCCATGAGCTACAGAAGAGCATTTTTCTTAATATTCGATTACATAGGCTTACACAATAATTTTTTGATGATCAGATGTTATTTAAGTCCCTTAAGTCCCTGATGTTATTGTTATGCAGTTTCAAAATGCAACATTACAATATTTTAAGGTATACTTAGAAAAAACATCCAATTAATTAATTAACGTGCAATAAGTTAACTCATGGCAATCATGCAAATAATTGCGATTAAATATTTTAACAAATTGATACCCTAACAAATAAAGTATAAAACATTCAAAAACCTTTAGAACTTTTTTTTTTAATTGATGGCCAAGGGTAAAAAAACCAAAGCTCTCTTTGGACTTTAGATGTCAAAATTTACCTTGCTGTCCCACTTTCCTCTGCCTTTGAAGCGCTCATCTTTCATCAGTGTGGACAGGATGTCCACCATCTTCATCTCAGATAAACTGAGGAATAGAGAAGCCAAAAGTTGTAGATGTATATTAAAAATAAATAAAATACACAAACTAGTTTTCTAGTCAGCTTAACAGATCATGCTCTGCTACAGTAAACCTTCCAAACGCCTTCCTTTAGCACTGTAAAGCGTAACATGACACAAATGCTAAAGCCCCTGTGCCAGCAAAGCAGATTCATGCAGAGAGACAGAGTGTGGTTATTTTTTTCCACACCAGCACAGACTCATCAGTCCAGCTCTCGACCGCTGTATTGTGGGCTTTGGAACAGATACAAGAGCAGTTTGACCATCTTTAATCACATTGTCAGGGACTGGAGCTCATCCACCATCACAGAGGACCGGTCCCACAGGAGTTCACTGATATGAGAAGTACCTGATAGAGATGAGAGAGGCCTGTCACACACCTGATGTTGTGATTGGCCAGCACATCCACAAAAGTGGTCTCGGAGGGGGTGAGAAAGAGCAGGCTGCTGCCCTGAGCTCCGATTCGAGCCGTGCGGCCCACACGATGAACATACTCCGCTGCAGAAACTGGAGGATTGTACTGAAACAGAAACATGACACTCATTTAAAAATATATAGAATAACAATAAGTGATTCATTTTATTTTTGCAACAAAATTGTGTTCGTCTGCTGCACACTGGCAATTACGCAAATTATGAAATATTGAACATGAAGAAATCAAACCTGAACAATCCAAGTAACCTGAGGCAAATCCAAACCACGTGCAGCTACATCCTGAGGGAAAAATAAACAAAAAACTATTAAATATTTACTTAACCAGCATTTAAACTATGAACTTGAAACAATTAGTTAGTCTTCAAAAAATGTGGAAACACTGCTATTATTATTAATATAGAAAAAACTATTAAAAATCCCAACTAAAAAGTAATTGAAATAGGATTTTACATTGAAATACAATTTTACATGCGTTGTAAAAAATATATATGTACACAACAAGGACAGTTGTGAAATGTACAGTGTATTGTATAATAAACTTTTTAAAATATAAATATTAGATGACAAACTAATGTTTTAACTGCTTTCAGTTAGTTGGCAGGATAACATTTTAGATTACGCTGAAAAAATAAGATGATTACAGTATTAAAGTATTTTACAATTAAACATGATTGTAAAGTATTTTATGATTATTTACAAAGTATTATGGAAGAAAACCTGAAGAAAAAAACTGAAAATAAACCAACAAAATACACATTCTAAATATTTATAAATGTGTCAATATGTATATCCATACATAATATTAAAATGACATGTAAACCATTACATACTATGGCTGTTTAAGGAGAAAGTGATGCCAATTTAAATAGTTGTCTCATACACAAAAAAATCTATCACACGTTATTCTATTTTAGCTTGGTTTGTCTTGATTGAGGCTTTATTTGTTAGTCTGACCGGTACAAACAATGTCCAAGAAAAACCTGATTCATTTGTATGTTACTGCCACACTACACTATTTTACCTATAAACCAAAACGAACATTCATGCTTTTCTCCCTGTAACTATAAGGAAGCAGACTAGATCCCACAAGCCCTGAACTTTAACCACATCACTTTTTTTAAGGATGACCATTCAGACACTTCTCAATCTTAACTACAGCTCTCAAACTCGGCAAGTGTAAAGTGAGGGTTGTGGTGTCTGGAGTCTGCAGCTTTAGAGTTGGTACAGATGGAGAGCAACACAATGTCATGCCAGGCTGTCAGCGGGAACAGAGGCACTCGTTCACTCCAGGAGCTCTTCTGCAGAGTGACAGCATGGTGGAGTAGGAGGTGGACACACACATACACACCTGTCCCTAAAACTTCATATCAACCGACTGCTATGCAACTTGAGGCACATCATCAGATTAATGCAGCAATGTGCCAGCTAACAAATGTTTTAGATTTTTTTTAAAAGGAACCTCAATTATCCTTGTGGCTTTAGACTGCTATCAGTGACTATACAAATGGTGTCAGGTAATATTACCCACCGTACACAGCAGAATGCCAGTTTTACACTGAGAGAACTCCTGGAAGACCTCAGTGCGCTCCTGAAAAGTAGAAAAACAGGTATGTTCACAACAAAACATTATAATGTCCAGATATACATTACATCAGGATAATTAAAAAAAAACATAATTGATCATCAAAAGATAAAATAACACACTGGAAGACTTAGAAATGCAATGTACAAAGAAAATGTGTTTCGGGTTATTATTTTGTATTATTTATTGTCATTTATTTATTGTCATTGTTAATGTAAACTTTGTTTTATTTATTTTCTTTTTTTTCACCATATTTTCATTTTTAATTATTTGTTTGATTCATTGTGTTTCAATGTTTCAGAATAAGTTTGTAACTTTTTTTCCCAATGTTCTGAAGTTCAAACAAATGGCAATAAATATATTTTGGAGAAAAAAAAAAGAGAAACATTGTAGTTCACTGTTCACCCAAACTTTTACACATTTATATTTTTCCTGTTAAACACAAATGTCAATATCATAAATAATACTCAAAACTGGTGACCATTGACATTCATAGCAGAATTTTTTTTTTATAGAAGTCAATGGCTACCAGCTTGAAATATTCTCCAGCAGGTTTTGTGTTAAACAAAAAAAAAAAGAAAAATCAAACTAATTTGGAACAAACGATAATCAAATGTTCATGTTTTGGGTGAACTATCCCTTTAAGTAAAACATTATTAAGGGGCACATTTCATATCAGGACAAAAGATGAAGAGGAAGCGCTGATATGAGCCCATTTAAGGATGGGTTGTCAGACAGCTCCTCTCTCTTCTTCGGCATTGAGCACAATCTGTTATGTGCTGGAACAGCTGCCCGTCTCCTGCAGTTCTCCTCATCGGAGGAGGCGTCCAGAGCTCAGCCTGTGCCGTCCCATTACCAAACCCATCCATAACACTACAGGCCAGCACCACACCCAGACCTGCTCTCTCATACATCTGAGGAAGAGGATCCAGAGTCCCCTGCCCTTCCAGTGCCATATGGGCAACCCATGGCAGCTCCATGCGTAAAGGGGTGAGACTGAGGGCTGGACAGTGGCAGGATGCAGTTCCCCTGATACTGCCACAGGGCACCGACTGCTGCTGCTGCCTGAACGCCAGCTGGCCAGGAGCCGGCAGAACCTACTGGTCAACCAGACCTTCATGGTCAAACCTGATGTCATATGCTGCTAGTGCTTCTGGATGCTTTTAAGAGACATGGTCATTTTGGGAGGGGGAAACGAAGTATGGGCTCCTTTAGGTGCAGATCGGATTATTTAAATGCTGATTAAATAATAGTGAAACTGTATTTTTAAAAAGGTTTAAAAAGCTGTTAATTTAAACGTATAACATTACGTATGAATAAACACTAATTATATTTGGAAGATGATGTACAAAAGTTCAAAGACTCTGTGCTCTGTGGTTCATGAATAAAGACTTATAAATTCTTATATAGCTACTGCACACACAAAAAGCAATTTCTATTCAATTAAATATTTTAGATTAGCATAATAGAAACATGCAGATTATTTTAAGATTTTATTGCTTCCCAGATCTTAATACCACACTTTTAAAAGCCCCTGATATTTTCTAGCTTTGCATAACCATGGAGATCCTAATATAATCATAGAAAACGAAAAAATAAGATAAAGTGTGCATTAAAGAGAATATTTCAAGAAAAAAAACTTTTCCTGGACTTTTGAAAATAAAAACAGCTGTCTTTTATTTGAATAAACAATGCTCCTTTCAAATTTATATTCATCAAAGAATTATTGAACTAATAACAAAATGTTTCTGGAGAACCATGTTATAATATTTGTAAAGGATCATGAGACACTAAAGGCCTGAGTAATGTCTGGTGAAACATTTAGACAATAAACTAAAACCTTCAACTCGCATGCATCATGCAACAGGATGCTGTTTGTTGCATCAAGACACGGACATGCTCATAAACAAAATCAAGCCCAATCAAATGATAAATGCACGAAAAGAAGAGTATCTGATTTACTGGAATGAAGCAGCAGGAAAACAAAGTAAACTTAAATGTTATTTAGACCTAAATAGAGATTATACGACAGCAACATATCTGAGTGCAGTGAAGGACAGTAAATTAAGATAAACAATGACCAAATACAGACTTAGTGCTCACAGTCTGACTTTAGAATCGGGCCGATACAGACAGAACTGGCAACCCAGAGAGAGCCGCATCTGCCCACACTGTGCCCAGGCAGATGTAGAGATGGAGGAACACTTCCTCACCCACTGCACAAACTATCAGCACATCAGAGAAACATTCTACCACAAACTCCAGAGCATTTACCCTCAATTCACTCAGTTAGATAATAAAACACAACTTCAATATTTACTAGAGGAAAAACAGATTGTATCCTTCTAGCGGCACAATACATTAACGCCAGTCACAAAAAGAGAGAGGAGACCAATGAAAACATCAGTGATGTGCTTGCAAACACACACACACGCATCTAGATTATTGTGAATTAATTATTGTAAATATACTGATTATTATTGTTTTTATTACCGTTTTATCCTAAAATGTTTATTGTTAAATGTACAGTTTATTCTGATCTATTATAATTTTTTTTATTGATATATATGAATAATATGATATATTGAATAATATACATTTAGTTTTTAATTAAAAGTCTTGACTAACTGGACTTTGGATAGAAAAAGCTTTAAATTGGCATAAAACGTCTCACCTCTTGTCTCATGTTGCCATGCAGCCTGTAGAAGTTGAGGCATGAGGTACTTTTAGTTGAGGTGTTGCTGGGAATCTCACAGAGAACTGCAGTAAAGAGAGTGAGCAGGAACTCTACAGCCTCACAGCTGGATATGAAGATGATCAACTTCTGACGCTGCTCAAACTTTGCACAAAAACATGGTAAACATCAGTGTGAACAAACCATACATCTACTGTGAAAGTTATTACAGTAATTAAGAAAGTCATCTGTGAATTTTACACAGTTGGCTATTAGATAAAACAGCTGTCAATTAAACCACATTCTAGCAATTGTGTTCATGCTACCACTCCACCAAGTGTTATTTTAGTGTATTATTATTCAACGAGGAAGCAATAAATTGATAAAGTGATGATAAATTTTTTTTTTTTTTACAAAATATTTCTGTTTTAAAACAAATTTTGTTTTTAATTTACCAAATAAAAACCTCAAAATCTATTTGCAACTATTTTAACAATGATAATAATAAGAAAAGTTTCTTTAGCACAAATCATTGAATCTGAATAATTTCTGAAGGACCATGCACTGTAAATAAATGTAGGGTTCCACACAATTCCTTCATGTTGTACCAACAACATATCAATATTGTGCAATCTCATTATCACAATATATTGAATTATTAAATATCTGAATGTGCCTTAGTGAGAATAAGCATTTTTTTAAAAAAACAAAAAGAAGCTACTTTAAAAAACAAACTATATACAAACAGAAATACCGAAGAGGTGATCTACAGCACAACACTGAACGTTGGGCATTAACATATGGTCTTCTCTACCTTGCATTTGGCCAGAATAAAGGCAGCCAAACAGACCAGGTGGAGCTTGCTGGGCACCACTACCACGTGCTGCTGCAGTCTCTCAGGCACTGCGTAGCTGTCTGACAGAGCCTGAGGGGCCGCCTGGGGACATGCTTCAACTGGCTCCTCACTCCCTTCTGACACATGGACACTCACAGGATCCTTCATACTGATACTGGCTAATCGGGACAGTCCTGCAAGTGCAGAGAACACGACCAGCATAAGTGCTAGCGTACATATGTAGATTGTCACCCAAAATGCTTTTGTGATCGAAAATGTTGGAAGAGTAAGACGTTAGTGTGATGTAGTAGTGCTGCTTATACTGGAATATAGTCAATGCTGTACTTCCTACAGTCTATAGTGAGCTTTAACTGTCTCAACTTTACATTCCCTCACACTCTCTCTCATTGTGTGACAGCATTAGTGAACAGACGATGAGCTTTACCTTCAGTTATAGTGGCTGAAAGCAGCACATTTTGCCTTTCAGGTCCAGCAGCGTTCAGAGCATTCAGAATCACAGTCAGATCTTTTTCAAAGCCCAAATCCAGAATCCTTTGACGGATGAGCAAGATTACTGGTTATAAAACACGATACTTTTACATTACTAAAAATGTAAATAGTCATTAATGAAAATCTCACTATGAATTGGGCAAGTATTTAGCTTTGTGCATCACACAATGACATTTTCTTATCAACTCGGCAATGGCACTGACCTGTCAGCTTCATCCAGAATGAGCCAGCGCACAGCACTGAAAGCAATACTTAGTGTGTTCTTGATGTGGTCCACCAGTCGGCCTGGAGTCGAGATCAGAACATTTATGCCCTTCCGCAGTCTGAAGTCAAGACAAAGACAAACAAAAACAAGTGGAAACACTTAAAGACCAAAGACATTCTGTTGAATGTAGACTACTATCAAATGTTAGGTATCAAGATTTGTATGGTTTCTGAAGTTTCTTATGCTGTTTACACAGAAGCTGTAAATAAAATAACAAAAAAAAGCATTAAAGCTGTTTAAAACTGTTTTCTCTAATTTAATGCATCCCTGCTGAAAGATAAATATTAATAAAAAGGATTAAAGAAAATCTTACTGAACGCAAACTTCTGAAATTTGGTGTATTTGCAGTTAAATAACATTCTAATCAAAATGCAGTTCAAATCATTTGAATTTGTATAAACAATTGAAATCTAATGTATATACCGTATATTTATACTAATGTATGTGTGTGTAAATGATTTACCTGGCCTTTTCAGCTTTCTTTTTCTCTCCTCCCATCAGAACTCCTGGAACAATCCAAGTGAAAGGCTAAAACAAACAAAAAATAAATAATTTTAAAATAAAAATGTTTAAAGAGTTATTTCAATATATAGGACAATATAGAAAAGAGGGCAATTCTCACTTTAAGAAGCTTCTGAAACATCTGAAAGCTCTGCAGGGCAAGCTGAGGGACAACCATCAGAGAGCCATTTTAGACAGAAACAAAATAGGTACATAAAAGGGAATTTAAAATGGCATTAGTTCGAAAACTCGAATGGTTTTGCATTTTTTAATACAGTACCTCTCTGGTTGGAACAATCACAACAGCTAAAGGCCCATCTGATCTCTGAAAAATAAAATGAAGGTTAATTTATGATACCAAAAGTTGATGTTTATGACTATAAACACAGATCATTAGAAAATGTATCAATAAAGTGCAATTTACACATTGCATTTATAATGTAGTAGACATTTTTTTAAAGATTAATTTTTTTAATTGTGATAGGACAGTAATCAGACAAGGTCAGTGAGCAGGGATTTGAACTCGGGAATCAACGCCGACTAACATAATGTAAACTGCCCTGTACTGCATTTATTGCAGCCATAGGTTATGCTCTGTGCAAATGTTCAGCATTGAGGTGTAGTAAGTGATGTTCAAAAAAAATCCAATCAGCAGAGGCTGTTTACACTTTTGATGAGGGTGAAAAGAGAGCTCAATAAACAATGGTTTATTTGTATGTCTAAGTAACTTCAAAATATCAAGATGCCTTCAATGTCTCCATTCAGCAAATGATATACATTTCAACTCTGTCAACTATAAACGAACAAAACATGAACTGAAAATAGTAAATTGGTAAAATTTTCATTGTTCAGAAAAAGAAATAAAGGAAAAAGCTAAATGTCAAATTCAGCTTTGATTGTCATAGACATATTATACAAAATACAGTAGCAACATTTTATGTTTTCTGGTTTTAATTTGAATGATAATAATAAAAAAAAGAATCAAAGTTCATGGGGAAAAAAGGGTTTTCACAAGCTGAGGAGGTTAATACTAATATATAGAAGGTGCACAGTGTCACTCATATAATAAGTAAATCATACATCATTGCAACACACAACACTGAAGTATTGCAATATGTAGCAAAACCCTAATGTACATAACTAATAAGTTCAGCAAACAACACATCAAATGTATGCCACGTAGGGAATTCTGGCAATGTCAATGTATGGTTATTATCCATACTGATACTGTTAACCATTTTTGTACTGTAGTAATTTCACTGTTAAAATTAAAACATTTAGTTACTTGCCTTGACTTTCGGTTGTATCGCTTGTAAAAACTGAACCATTGGAATGCCATACGCCAATGTTTTCCCTGTACAACACATGTGAATAAACAAACATTACCTACAGCACATTCTTTTTCTAACAAACACTTTTGTGACTTCTTTAAAAATTTACATTCGATATGAAATTCAATTTAATATTTAATATGACACTTAACATTTTGTTACTATTTAGTAATTTATTTACACATTTTATATTTTATTTTATTATCATTTATATACATGTCAAAAATCCCACCTGATCCAGTCTGGGAGCGCACTACAGCATCTTTACCAGACATCAGCACTGGTATGGTCTGTTTCTGGACACTGAAAGAGGTGACAATATGAATAACAAAAAGAAACAAAGCGGATAAACAAAACAAAATGTAAGATAAACTTGCAGTACCTCGTCATACTGGTCACATTCAACACCTTATGGAGCGTTGCCACCTGTCAAATTGTTGAGGACAGAAATGCATATGAATAAAGACAGGAGGAGCATTTCAACTGAGAATCTTTTGTGTTTGTTCTTCTCACCAGATGTGGATGCAGATTCAGCTCTTCAAACATGTTGCTGGTGAAGACTTTCTCCTTCACTTGATTTACAGCAGGACTAAAAGAAGAAGAAAAAAGACAGGTAAATTGCATTGAAAGGTCAAATCTGAGAAAAGAGACCATTCGCACAAGCTCAAATGTGTTGCATCTACCTGAGGACATCAGGGATCTCTGGGTTGTTTCTGAAGAGAGACGATGTCTTGATAAATGGTCTGCCATGGTCTCCATGCTCTGCGGGAGCTTTCTTTGGAAATGTTTTCACCTTTGATGGGAACTTTGCTGCGTAGTTTTCTCTCTGGACCGGGCTCTCCTCTGTGTCTCTGTTATTGCTCCTCTGAGAGGGGCTTCTGGGGGTTTGCAGCTTTTGCTTATGTGTGTGCTGTTGACCAGTTTGATTAATCTTCCTCTGTTTGGAGGCGCTGCTCTCTTGGGGCTCAACGACAGCCTTCCTCTTTGACTCTCTCTTTTTCTGTAACGTCAACACACAGGGTACATCACTTCACAATCAGGCTGAAGCAAATCTGCGTGTAAATGTAAGTAACGTTACATTAGTGTGAAAATGACAGAGGAAGTGTAGGACTGACTTACCTGTGCCCATTTCTCTGCTGATGACAAATGCTTCTGGTTTGTTTTTCTGTTAAACTGTACAGAACCTGAGAAGATGTTGAGCATCAGCATGTCCTCGGCCATGACAATAAACAGGTTGTAAGCGTCTTTTAAAGCAGGAGGTGTACTAGCAAACTAACTATACTAGGCTCTGACTGAATACTCGCGCTAGCTAAATAACATATTATCCTTCACTCGTGTTGCGGAAATGCCAGTAGCAAGCTAAATGCGCATGGCGTTAACATTTATACTGCGAACATATAACGTAAACAATTGCACATCTAGAGAGGAAAGTTTCACACGTGTTTTAACTCCGTCTACCACAACGTGAAGGCATTTCCGGTTAATGACGTTACCAAAATAAAAGCCTCCATGCGCGAAACAGATTTTTGTAAGTAAACTCGTAAAATTTTGTTTGACTTGTCTAAAAGTGCATTAACTAATGCAACTCTGATTTTAATGATGCATTATGCTATATCATAGATGTGCAATGCTAAAACTAGCAATAATAAAAATAAATAAATGCTGTAGTATTTTTCATTGTTTATTTAATGTTTATTTACCAATATTAACAAAATCCTGTTGTCAAGCGTACAAATGTTTTTTTTTCTTCACTTTTTCATTTATACAATTATTTAAATAAATGTTGTTGGGGAGAATATATATTTTTTTAACATTCAGATTTTTATTTATTTGTTTATTTTGTTTTTATTTTAAGATTTTGGATTAAATAAACCCTGTGGACACCATAGAAGTTTGCTGGGTCCTCCTGGTTAAGGAGCACAGCACTGTTTAAAGTATTATAAAATACACTTAAAACCGTAAATATGATCAAATCATTATTTCTATTAAAAGTATTATATTTTCCTTTTTTATTCTTCTATTTTGGTCACGGTATCATGGTTACTTCTGCGATTACGCAAGCTTACTCTCAATTAATACAATGTTTCCTGTTAAAAACTCCAATTTTGATTGCAATGTGAACCCCATGTCTTTTTCAAAGGGAGAATGTGGTTCATGTATACAGTTCTTGTATAAACATGTAGTGATGCCTGTTAATCCCTTCTTCTATGCACATGCAAAAAGCTACAATATGAGAACCCCCTTTTTTTTTTGCACAGCGCTTCCCATCCCAAGTCTGGGCCAAAAAAACAAAACATTTGCTCAAAAATAATCTTTGTTCATGGTATAAACAAATACGGGTGCTACAGAATCAAAGGGAGCTCAAGAAATGCTGCCTTATTCCGACGCATTTCATTTTTGCAAGCCTCGTCTCTCTCTCTCTTTGGATAAACGCTGACCCTGGAGTTTACATATTCAGAGGAGATGCATATTCTAGACCTCATCTGCTGTAATTAAGTCAGTGTCTGCCTGTCATAGCACACTATCTGAGGGGAATTTGAAAATCGGCCTGTTAACATGTTCCTCTAACCAGTGTACTTAACTCCATTGCCCCCTGTGGGAATCATCCAGTGACCCCAAAGAAGGGAAGGGTGAAGTAAAGCGAATTTAATAATCAAAGCACCGTTGACTGGTTTCCTCAGCACGAGAGCACTGAAGCAGAACTAATACTGCCCACCATCACAAAGGTTCTGACCAGTCTGCCTTTCGCTGCTATGTTAATTAAACATACGTTGAATTAGCAGGTGCCATGCACTCCCATGAGCTCACACATGGTCAGACGGCATGAATGACGACATTGGTTATTTGGAGACATGTTAGTGTTTATTAAATTAGAGCTACGACCAAGAAAAATAGACAAAGTCAAATTCATAAGCAGCTTTTTAGTATAGCCTATCAAACTTTTGGACAATGTATTACTGATAATGTAAGAATTGGGATTAAAATGTATCTATATGTACGATTAAAGGGATAATCCACCCAAAAATGAATTTAACCAATTTCATGCAGTCCCAGATGTAAATGAGCTTCTTTTCTTTTGGATTTTTAGAATTTTATTTTATTTTTTAAAAGAATCTCTCTGAGGCTGAGACTTTATAATGCAGACAGTTTGGACAGATTCTTCAGACCACACAAAACCAACATGGCACTAATGCATCTATAACCTAAGTGGATGAATTAATGGTTTTTGAAGTTATAATTGTTCTAAAAATACTAAGAATTTCCTTTTTTTTCTACATACCATCATTTTTAGCCATCTGTCATGTGACTTTCAATGTGATCTCACAGCAGTTCATGACTGCATGAGTTTTTCTTTAGAGGATAATTTATAGAATAACTTATAGAATAACATTTTATTATAATTGGTTATGCCCCCAGTGATGGCTATGTTAAGAGGCAGGTATAGAGGCATGTCTTTTATTTTGAAAAATCATGCATTTTAGTACAAATGACAATGTACGAATTAGCCATTTTTCTGATAATAAGTAAAAGGTTACATTTTCCAATTAAATGAGAATGTTGTTTCACATTTGACATTATCATTAGTATGCTATGAAGCGTCATGTAAGCACATTGTGAAACTGACAAAAAAAAAAAGACATACAGCACCTCTATACTCTAAAATAACTTCTTTCACAATGTGCTAAACTCTATGTCTAATGTCAAATTTACGTAGTTAAAAGAAATGGAAGAAGTTAAGTCAACATCTAGGCATTTTTGGATTACCCTGTTACTTTTTGCATGGTTTTTGAAGTCCATCCACTGTTTGGATTTGCAGAGATTGCTCTTTTTTAAATCTATGTTTGTATTCCATAAGTCATAACCATCTGTGATGACACAAGACTTAAATTTTTGGGTGGAGCATCCCTTTTGATGTGTTTCAAGAGCCTTAGTCCTCATTTGTTTGCTGGTTAGACAGGACTTTGGGTAGTTGGCCCACTAGCCGACTCTCCAGTGACTCAAACACAGTGTGTGGGTCTTGGTCAGCGTTGATGTACACTGCCTGTGGGTAGAAGGCCTGCAGGCTCACTGTTTGGCTCCAGTATTCCTTAAGCCTCATTAACAGCTGTGCCTCTGAATGCTGTGGGTTAAACCGAAGCCGGGCCTGAACTTCCGGACCAGGAGGAGGTTTATACACACTGTGGTACCTGCGGAGTTCAAATGCAACATTCAGAATGCAGTTATGCCTTTAGTGGAAGCAAATGAAATGGATTATTAATAAACAAATTTACAAGCAGCTAAGCCAAGCCGCTTCTTTCTCACCATTCTCCGGTCACCGGATCCACAGACCTTAGTGCTAGCCTTTCGATAGCGATGTCATCAGTAATCTCCAAGAAGAAAACCCTGGAGAAAAAAAAGGAGGAGGTCTGTTATGATACTTGTGGATCCTCTCAAACTGCTTGCTTGATAAAGATGGTATTTTATGGCAAGCACACAAAAGGTTGATGAGTATTTCATTCAAATATAATGAAAAACAAAGCCAACAATTAAACATCAGAAACTATTTGAAAACAGATAGAGTTCAACCAGTGTAGTCTAATACTAGACTAGATATCAGCATACAAGATATAAAAAATACATACAAAATGACTAGTGTAATTTGACTCTTGAAAGAATGATCGCAATGAATCTGTTCTTTTAGATAATCCAAAATGTTTAGCTTAACTAACTGTGAGAACAGTCAGATTTGATATACAACACCTATAGGTAAAAAGATGATTAAGAGATTTGTCATTTTATAAAAATAATGTAAATGAAATATTATCAAAATCAGTAAAAGAAAAGTATTAAAGCTAATAGTTTTCCCAGCGATGGGTTGCAGCTGGAAGGGCATCCGCTGTGTAATACATATGCTGGATAAGTTGGCGGTTCATTCCACTGTGGTGACCCCAGATTAATAAAGGGACTAAGCCGAAAAGAAATTGAATGAATGAATGAAAGCTAATAGTATTTTGTTAATAAATAAACAAAATTTAAATAAATACATAAATGAATAATACTTTCATGCAATAAATAATACTTCATCCTGGTAGGAAATTACCAGTACATATTTGTACAAAATGTACTTTGCAGTTCTTTTGCAAGTTCTTTTCTTTTAAAATTCACAGTCAATCAATTAACAAATAAACATTGTCTGTTAATCAAGACCATTTGTTAGTCCAGGATCATTTTTAATGGAAAATATACCGATAATTTTCAGTGTAGTTTCAGTGAAGGACAAAACAAAAGTGTCAATAAAGGCATCTACATTGTTACAAATATTTCTATTTAAAATAAATTCTGCTCCTTTGAATTCTGTATTCATTAGAAATATCCTGAAAGATCATGTGACACTGAAGACTGTTGTTGATGATGCTGAAAATTCAGCTTTGCCGTCACAGGAATAAATGACATTGTAAAATACATTACAATGCAAAACAGTCATTTCTAAATGTAAAACAAGTTCATCAATTACCATTAAATGCAACTCAAGTATCCACAGTTCTTCACGATTACCACCTACAATTGCCAAAATGCTTGCAGAAATCATAACATGTCATGCGAAAATCCATTATTCCATTATATGTAGACTGCATCTAGCATTCAGAGAGAAATAATCATAATGCGTTACTATTAGAGCTAAATAAATGATGAAGAAAATAATGGAAAACAGGGATACTCTCCAGGGCCACAGAAGGACTTCAACAGAGGAATGTCGGGTCTCTACCCGGGGGTCACTGTGTTTTGACATTGTCCAGACATAAAGTGGGCCTAATGGTGTGGTCAGGTGGGGAGTTTACATGCCAGTCTTGTCCCAAATGATTTAATCGGTGGCCCCAGAGGACAGAAACCTCAAAACCATTTCCACATTATTTCATTTTTAGCCACATAAACACTTTACACGCAGACTGAGATTGTAGTATGATGGACCAATTCAGCAACAGCAACATCACAAAGCCTTCTTTTCCACAAAAAAGTGTGAGAAAGTACAGAAAATAGGAGAAAGAGATCTAAGTTGGTGCTTTTGATAAAATATTTAAATGTCTTTGTATTCCTGGCTCTCAGTACCACTGTGCCCTCTGAAATGGACAAAGAAGACATGGTGCTTTAACCGACTATTAGGATGGCCTAAAACTGCAAGATATTTGATGTGTTTAAGAGGCATAATAATGCGTGTGTGCGTGTGCGCGGGTTTAATTATTCCAGAAAAAGGCTTCCCTCAATATTTAATGAATATTTGTCTTAAAAAAGAAATAATAACTACTCTGCAAAGCTATTAGAATTAATATTTATGCTTCCTTATGAAATATTTATAAATGTGGAGGAGAGTTGTGTCTGAGGCAGGAGGATGGGAGGGTGGGGGCTTGCGTTTGCCTTTCTTCTCATCCCCCCCCCACACACACACTTTTTTTTTATGGGAGCCGTACAAGATGAATTGATTTACATTAGATGTTTCTTACATGACAGCTTGAGATCCTCTAACAAATGACTGACTAAAACAAGGCGGATAACAAAAGCCTGATGGTTTGCCGCTGCTACAAATGATCCACCAGTCTTGTCGTCAGTACAGTACGAGTATGTGTGCGTGTGTTTCTATTCTTTCTCTGGTATACATAAAGTCAGTGGTAACCTCTGACCCATTTGTTCTTCGACTTACACGCCGAGCTGAAGTGATCCAAGAAGGTCTCGGTCCATCCGATCTCTCCCACTCCCGTCAGCCTCCCTTTCTATCTCTCCAAATTAAGAAATTAATGAGGGAAAGATTCTTTACAGGTGGCCACGGCAATGTTTACCACTGATTAAATTGTAATGCTGCCCCTGCTGTATAATTGATAAGCCAATCAGAGGAAGTGTTGCTTGATTTGATGGGGAGCGGACACATGAAATACATTTAACTAATAGAGAGCAAGAGCGCGGTGCAGGTGGAAAGAGAGAGGGAGAGGGCAAGGCGAGGACGAGAGCAGGTAATTGGGCCAGACTCTTAGATTACATGGCTAATTGCTCTTCTTTATCTACCTGTCACAGGTAGCCATGCATATTTCAGAGTTCCCAAAGACTCTGATTGTTTGTGAGCGTGTCAAGGCTGTAAGAGGCTGATGACTAGCCAAACTGGAGAGTAGTTAAAGACTGGTAGGAGGGGTGGGAGTGAGACCAGCGAGAACAATGATCTGCTGTACGCTCTGAAAATGAGCATGTAAATGGGACTCGGACATGGGTCTTTTGAAAAGCGCAGGTATGTTGTGCCAGCTTTCAGGTCATAATATTCTTTCATGACTTTCCTCAATCTGTGGAACATAATTGTTTCCAATAATGCACCACTGACATATTATAAAAGTGGTTTATATTATTTACGTTCTATATTTCAGGTCTTTTAAAGTTCAACTAAATTTTAATTTGTGTGACAAACTAGATAACATTTCATTCATGAACAAGTCTCGGAGACCTGTTTAGTGTAACTTGATCAACTGAGTCAGTGAAAGGATCTGATTCACACACCCTAAATACACCTGGTAATAACAAGCATTTTTGTTTATCTGATCACAAGTGGATGTTGCATAAAACAGGTATGAACAGGGTTCCAATGTTTTGAGTTTGTCCACTTATTTTAAATTTATTGCTTTTGTAGTGTAGGCCATTTATTCAAATGTGTTCAAATTGCCACTAAAGCACCTACTTTTTGCCTACTGGCCATATTCCTTTGCCATTTGAAAGTGCCGTGTGATTAATGAAATGTGATTTACATACACATTTTCATACATTTTGTCAGTAAAGCGGGTTCTGCTCACATGCTTTCAGATAAAGCAGTATGTATGCAGAGTCGTAGTACACTGATACAGTGTACACTGACACAGTGTACTGCTATTTTGCTATGCAAAAACATGTTCAAAATGAATTTAATCTAAAAATAATGACATCAAGATAATCATTCTGCGATAATGACAGCAGTTTGTGTAGCTTCTCATGAACTACGCCTCTGTGTAGTAAATGCTTCTACTCCTGAAAGCACGTGAAAATACCACATATAAGTTTTTACTCAAAACTCAGTTTGTAACTTCAGTCCAGTGCATGAAAACAATCATTCTTCCTGGGTATCTTCTTCCTGGGTATTTGGAGTTACCGCACAAGAACGGCCCCTGGTCTTTGGACAGGAGGAGATTTACTAGATCACAGCCGTGCTTGCCTGATAAGATGTGCATGACAATCGCAGGTTTGCTTTATAGCTTTTGCGATTTCATGACAATTAATAGCCCGGCCCTATTTTAAATAGTAAGTTTGATTTGTAGATTAAAAATACAAAAAGCATAATCTTTCAGACCAACTCCTGATGCTAACACAACTACATTACATCCTGCATTATTTTGAGAGTGGAAACTAAAGCTGCTACAGTTTTTATTGTCTCCTTTCTAATTTTTATGTAAATTACACAAGTTTATATTACTTTGTTAGACTGGAAGATCAGAAAAAGACTATACATACACACATCCACAGACTAGAGAATTTGTCAAGAGGACAAACGAAGCAGATGAAAACACTCAGTGTAAATTGAAATGTGTCTTGCTTATCTTCTTGTGATCTGATCAGCCAGCACCAGGTATTAAACTACCAAGTATATTTACATTATATGGTACGATTTTGTAAATTCACTTTCATTATGGGAAAAATAATGACCACAATGTTTACTAATAAGTCACGTCAGTATGGAATAATAATGAATTCTAATTATATCGCTTAAATCCCTTGGCTCTTAGTAATAATACGCTAAAAGTTCTAACAATATATTTATTCTATTCCATCCCAGTGTGATTTCAACTTTAAAATGTTTCACAAAGAGGAACTTTAGGCTCTGAATGTTGAAAACCAAAGTAGTAAAGGGTGGTTTATACTGTACTGTAATTATTTTAGACTCCCAAAGTGTCACCAGTCCAGAGCTAACTGTAAGTGATCAGCTTTTGTAAGAGGATCAGATGATTGCGGCACGAGAAACCAGAGCAAAGGCATCTTCATTTATCTGATGAGAGAACTTCATTAGTGAGCGTCCTTTTTCCTTTTCTTCCTCTTTCGTCTTTTATGGATCAGGTAACTTCCTTTACATGACAAAAGATGGAGCGCTAACTGGAACGGAGTACTGTGGATTACCTTCCACGACCAAGTCTTCAGGTAATTATTATATGTATATTTAAACATCACAAATCCAAAAAAACTACAAAAGTGAGTTCCAATTTTTTATTAAATTTAACTAAAGGGTTGGTCAATCGGCTACTTTCCAAGGCTTAATTGTGTTTAAGGCATGCATTTTTACCATTATTTTACACCACTTTTTCTGTTCTCCTAAAATGGTCTGTTGCTTTCCTAGTTCTATGAAGCCCAAGCCCCTCTCTTAAAATTCAAAATGGTACGTTCTGATTCTAATGCATGAAGATGGAAACATTATAAGAATTACATGCACAATTTATATTTTAGAGTTAGGGATGTCACAAGTCCAGGAAGAGGCTCAAAGTAGTCCAGCCGTTTATACACTAACTAACGTTAAAAAGGTAAACCATAATGAATCTCCTTTAATAATGATTAAATTATCCTAAGGTTTGTCAACAGAAGTTAAAGACCCACAAACAGCATTGTCTTGGCACTTAATGCAGGCAGCGACTCTCTGTTAATGGAGCCCTTTCAGGAAATGGGTAAAGGGATCCCTCCAATCTAACCAGTATGCCAACACTGCTGCACTCTGTCCCCTCTCCCTTCTGCCAATGACACCTATTAAATGCCCATGCCCTGGCACAGCTCCAGGAGGAGCTGACTTATTCATCCTCACTAAAGCCTGGTAACCAGAGAGCTGTTAATTAATAAAGCTGTCAGGTACAGCGCCGCCATCGGGCCATCATCAGCCCATTGGAAACATTATCTCCCCATTGTTTCAGGGCCAGGCTAACCGCGGGCCTTCGAATCAATTACGCTAATGCTATGTAAATGAGGTCTCCTGCCATTAGCCCAAACAACACAGGCTGTTAATGGAGGAAATAAGGCCTTATTTTGCAGGAGCGGTGAAGAAAGCGGACACCGAGGCTGCTTGTGGACATCTGGGATCAAATCGTTAAACCAGGGAAAGATAAAATTTGGCAGAAATTATGAGAAACCATGACGAGCCACAGCAGGACAGGACAATAAGCTGAAAAGGGGGCTCTAGTAGATTTCTCCTAATGTTACTGCGCAGATTTGGGCTCCTGCTCTTGTTTCTATGTCAAAGGAGACAGAATTGGGACACGGTTATTTTCACTGATGACCTAAGCTCAAAGTGAGCTCTCTGATGAGGGGACACACGCGGAGGACAGGTTGTATAATCTAAGTGCCATCAGATCCTTCAGGGCAGTTGAGTTAAGGGTAATCTGAGAGGGCAATCTGAGCCCTGCGGTTACACTCACTATTTAAGAAAACCAAGGAGACGCAAATCCCAAATATTAACCTGAAGGATTCACACAGTGTAGTTTGAACATTCCTCTTCTGCTTTGTTTTCATTCTCTAAACAGCTATGTTTACTCTTCTGTCTGTCACTATGAAAGTCCAGGAATGTTTATCTGGGAATGCATTGGATAGATGATCCATAGGTTGGATATGTAATGCTTGCTTAGTTACACATTATAACATCCTGTAAACTACCATTCAAAATATTAAAAATGTATTTTATTCACCAATGCATTAAACTGATCTGGCAATGTAAATAGGCTTTTAAATTGGTTCAAAACATTTTATATTTAACAATCCTGGGAAAAAATGTTTCATGACTTCCTAAAATATTAAGTAATACAACTGTTAAACACTGATGATAATAACTTATAATAATGTATTGGCTGCTGATATTTATCATATATTTGATTAATTTAAAGCTATCTGTTTAATATGAAATTTCATTAATATGAAAAAGGAAGATACTGATGGTTTAATTACATAATGGCATTAAGTTGCACATCCCTTGAATATTCTAACCTTTTTCTCAGAGCAAAATCAAATTACAAAATGTAAAATTGCACAAAATAGCAGGTCTGAGTCTAATATGTACAAAATGTCAGAAGTGCACCACGCTCAAGCGCTGGCACAAAACCAATGGGTAGTTTGGGCTAAAATGTCTTGGACAATAAAAGAAACCGACTGCACTTTAGTCAATATTTTTCTGGAGCAGCTAAATTTATTCATTTACATATAGAAATTGTGTTTCTTGCCTTCATTTGTTAAATTTATTAAATAAATATGTTTTATTAAGTGTCAAAAGTTAAAGTAGATAAAAAGAAAAGTCAGGCCTCACAGTGGCGCAGTGAGTAGCACGTTCGCCTCACAGCAAGAAGGTCGCTGGTTCGAGCCTCGGCTGGGTCAGTTGACGTTTCTGTGTGGAGTTTGCATGTTCTCCCTGTGTTGGCGTGGGTTTCCTCCGGGTGCTCCGATTTCCCCCACAAGTCCAAAGACATGTGGTATAGGTGAATTGGGTAAGCTAAATTCTCCGTAGTGTATGAGTGTGAATGGGTGTGTATGGATGTTTCCCAGGGATGGGTTGCAGCTGGAAGGGCATCCGCTGCGTAAAACATATGCTGGATAAGTTGGCGGTTCATTCCGCTATGGCGACCCCAGATTAATAAAGGGACTAAGCCGAAATGAAAATGAATGAATGAATGAAAAGAAAAGTCAAATATGAAGTATTATATATATTTTTTCATTGTAATTATAACTTGTGCCTCTCCTAAAATGTTGGACAGCTGAATGTTAAATAGATCCAATCCATGTTCAGTAAAATTAATTATAATAATGCGATAGAGGAAAAAATAGCTAGTAGTGCATATTACTGTGCGAAATTGACCAGTATGGGAAATGGCCAAAAGTGTATTCAAAATCTTTATCGGCATCAGCACAAAAAAATAATAATTATAATAATAATAATAAATGTATCTTGAACACCAAATCAGTATATCAGAATGATTTCTGAAGGATGTCAAGACACTGAAGACCAGAGTAATGGCTGCTGAAAAATGTACCTAATAAATGATATAAAATATATAAAATATTAAGTAATATAAAAAAGTTTAAGTACTTTATATTACTGTTTTGCTGTGTTTTGAAGTAATGCAGTCCCGGTGAGCATAAGAGACAGTCTCACATGTATAATTAACGTGGCCAATATATATTTTTAAAAATATCTTCTTATGGAAACAACATGAGATCACAGAACCGGGTAAACTATCCCTTTAAGAAACAAAAACCTTAATTGTCAGTCAGATTATGGTGATGGTGCAGATGTTCCTTTAGTTTCAAAGGGAAATGAAAAACATGAAAATGACAGATCCCCGAGTGGCTATATGGCTTCCACAGTAATGACATGACAGTAAACATGCTGAGATTCAACTCTTCAAATCAGATTATAATGACTGCTATACCTGTTTGGTGTGAAATTAGACTTGTGGAGAATTTCTGCCTCTTCAACATCTCGAGGAAAGCCATGAAGCACCCAGCCCCTTGTGGTGCAATCCATTCTGCTCAGTCTCTCTGTGAGGATCCGCAGGACTATACTGGACGGCACTGTATGGATTAAACAATAAATACAGCGATAATAAGACAGCCTGTTTATTTTATATTCGTTGTGTTATTCCTTAATTACATGACAACAGAAGTACACGACAAAAAGTGGAAAAGAGAAACCTCATTAAAGGCAAACTTGGTGAATCTGAAAAATGTTGACACAAGAGGTTCAGACTCCTGAGAATCAACTCTCTGTGTCCTTTGAATGACACTCGTCCTATATACTGTAAACACAGTGTTCACAGGGGTTTACCCCATGAGACACACACACAAACACACCTGCTTAGCATTTTGTTTGAAATACGGTATACGTTCCTCCCTGTAGGACGGCAGATCAGAGTGTTATAGATCTAACGGACGTGAGAAAGGCCTTTCATTTGTTTACTTCCTTCCAGGTACTGAGAAAGAAGAAGAAGAAGAAGAAAAACAGTGCAAGAACTTTTTGAAATGTGAAAGATGCAGATATACCATGCGGTTTTAAGGGTTTAAAGGGATAGTTCACCAAAAAATGAAAAATTACTCAACATTTACTCGCCCTCAAGTGGTTCCATACCTTTTTATGTTGAACACAAAAGAAGATATTTAAAAAAATGCTATAAACCTGTAACCACTGACTTCCACAGTAGGAAAACAAATGGTTACAGATTTCTAACATTCCTCAAAAATGTGTTCAACAGAAAAAAAGAGACTCAAACAGGTTTGTTGCAAATGAAGGGTGAGCAAATGATGACAATTTTTAGTTTTGCATGAACTATCCCTTTAAAGCCCCAAATATATCTAATCTGAATTGAAAACACATGGGCGCAAGTGGACAGAAAGCTAGACCAAATTTCACTTAAACTGAGGTGGAGAGCATCTAGAGCGCCTCATTAAGAGAATTCAATTACAGGAGATGGTCTGAGGAGGCCCGAAACTACATCACACTCTACGCAAAGCATCAGAGATCTCATCATCAAGCACTATTGGCAAGGACGTGCCTTTTGTTTGTATCTGTATCAAATCAAGTCGCTTTATTCAGATGTGAGGTGATAAATAATTAGCAGACACGGTGTCATTTAAATTCATGTATGTACATTTTGTCTTTTGAAGATATTTCCCGGGTCCCACTCAGAGTACAAAAGCAGTCAACGGCTTGGCTGACAGGGAACATGAGCGCATTGTTTAAGGGGATGATGGCACCTCTTAAAACTGACGGAAACTGTGGTATAAGAGGGTGGCGCTCGTAATGCTGCAGGAAAATTAACGAGAGCGGCGGAGGACAAACAAATAATGAGGGTGAAGAGAAAATAGAACAGCATTCTTTAAGGAACGCAAGCTGGCACCCAGGGGGGTCCCCGCAGCTGGTGAAAAATTAAAGTCGACGGTTTCAAACTGTCCAATTTCCACATCAAACGCGCACAGCCTCTTGCCTATCTCTGCAGCCCTGCTTCAAACGTAAGGCAGCCTGGAGAGGCTTCCTCCTCTCTCTTTCTTTCTTTCCTCTCCTTCTTCACTTCTGCTAAGACTATTTTTTTCTGTTTTTTTTTTCTTTTCGGTTTGCTTAATAATCCGGCTTTTCAAATCCCAGAAGCACTGTACTGGTTACACTAGCCACCATCTCTCCATCGCCTAATTATACCCCTGTGAGGCCATTAATCAACTTGTAAATTATTTAGGCAAGCTCTCTGCCTCAAATCCTCACTGTCACTGGAAAAAGGGGGAGAGAAAAGGCACAAACCCCCCCCCAGGATACCGCAGCCCTGTTCAACATGGCAATGGAATATGCGCTAACAAAACATTTACATAGCATTTCTTATGCACACACTGCTACTTCAACAAACACGCAACATGAATTTATGAACATATGTTGAATGTGACAGATACTGCTTGAGCTGAAAAGATACTTTATATACTCTGGCAGATCTGACAATCATATTGGGAGTGTGTGGGTGCTTAGCAGAGATGGGTGGGTGGAAGTCCACACTCATGATCCATAAAAGGTTTCCAAAAATGTGTTAATTATTTACTCACACTCAAGTGGGTAAAAACCATTATGAGTTTCTTTCTTCTGTTGAAGATTAAAGAAGATATTTTGAAGAATGCTGAAAACTTGTAACCACTGACTTGCATAGAAGAAAATACAAATCCTATGTAGGTGAATGGCTACAGGTTACCAGCTTTCTTCCAAATGTATTCTTTTAATCTAATAGGTTTATGACAAGTGAAGAGTGAGTAAATGATGACAGAATATTATATTTGGGGAAACTATATCTCTTTAATAAAATAATAATAAAATAAAGCATGATTTAGTGTTTTTGTTGCCCTTGACTAATGAATCTCAAACACTGCGACATTGTAAAAGAGTTCATGTAAAAATATTTGCCCAAGTATGAATATTATATTTTGCTGTAATAATATCTGTTAATAATAAACATTTGCCCATGAATCGTGATGCTTACAGATTGCATTATGGAACCTCAGATTTCTGCTCTGTTAAATGTTTGACAAGTTTAAGTAGATTTTATTAATATTTGTAATAGTTTGAAAGAATATATTATCTGGGTTGGTCATGTAAATAACATCAAGTAAACGGGTAATGAGCTTTCAGTACTTTTCTGTTTTCTGTTGCAGATTTCTATATACGGATCTCTCTATGTATTATTTCATATACAATATATTGTTCCAAACTACTTAGAATATAAAACAACAACAACAACAACAACAACAACAACAACAATAACAACATTGTTAAACTGTAGAGTTAATTTTTCAACATCAAAAGTTTCAGAGCAGAAATCAAGGTCCCATAATGCAATTCAGAAATTAATAAATGGAAAAACACCCGTGAATCACGAGCAACAGCCTACTATTTGTTAATGCAATCAATGCAAAAAATATCTAGTATAAGTATTTGTTTGATTACAATAAAAATCTGAACACTCAGACAATGTAATAAATGGATAGTTTACCCAAAACTGAAAATTATATCATAACTTGCTAACCCTTTACTTGTTTCAAACCTGTTCGACCTTCTGTCTTCTATTAAACACAAAAGAAGATACTCTGAAGAAAGCTAAAAACCTGTATCCATTGTCACTGCCATAGTATTTGTTTGGAATCACTTAAGGTTAAGTAAATAGTAAGCAAATAGTACTTTTGGACAAACGACCTCCTTAAGCAATGCCAGATGTAATATTCAAGCCAATTTTAAAGTTAAATTGTCCAAATATCAAAATATAGTCATCATTTAAGTTATTGGACCACTGACTTTGAAAAAAAAAATCTCAACAATCCTTATCAATGAAAGTACCCCTTAAAAAAGAAGAAGAAAAACATACACATACAAATGCATGCTTACTTTCTGTGCTTTGCATCCCTTGAGGATCTTTATTAAATTAATAAAAACTTGCTCAAGGCTAGTGGCATGGGCCGAAGCTGTGATAAAGGCAGTGATTGGCAGTCCCAGCGGCTGAATACATTCTCTGAGGGGCGGGACTACATATATATTTACTTATGGTCTCTGAGGGATTTAGAACAGAGGGGTGTTGGGCAGACACAGAAGGTGTAAGATGGGAAGGGAATAACAATGATGAGGATGAATAAAAGGTCATACAGTGTCAAGACAATGCTAGAGTACTATGGTGTTTTTGTGTACTGCCTTACAGTAGATGCATGATATATGGTAAGAAGTGTTGTGATTTTGCATAGACAAAAAAATTGCATAACACACCACAAGGTATATGATCATTTAGACTACAGTTATCACATACATGTGAATATAACACGTTCACCCACTGAACTATTCTGGCTATGGGGGTCCAATTATCTGGTCAAAAGCAGGAAACTGAATCTGCAGCTTCCAGACTGTATTTGCACTTGTTCTGTGTGATTGACCCATTTGGCAGTAGGTATGGAGGAGGTGAGGAGGCATACCTTGCTGTTCTGACTCCAGGTATGGTTTAATGAGCTCCCCCATATGGCTCTCATCAGCTGACACAGCCTTCAGAAACTCACCACAACAAACTACAGTCACAGAGATATGGGAAGCAAATTTAAATGATATTGGTACAATGGTTCCCTCAAACATTATTTAAAAACTAATAATTATTTAAAAAAACAGTTTATTTCTCTTGGAACTTGACACTCACTATAAATGATCACTGCGTTGCAAGAACTGTGTAATGATTCTTTAAAAATGACAAATTTTTTACACAATGTTTGAAGAAACATGAGGGGAATTTTTTATTTATTTATTTATTTTTATACATTTTATGGCTAGTGTTCCACAGATAACTGAAGAAATGATAGCCGTTAATGAACAGAAGTTGTAGCGTTGAGGAGGAGCTTACTGTTGACGATGCCGTATTTCTGAGCAATAAGTTTTGCCTGCAGACTTTTTCCTGCACCTGGTGGTCCAAACAGCAGGATTCTGGGAGTGTAGGGTGAGGGAGAGTGACTTGGAGTACAGATGTAGTTCAGCACTGCAGTGTAAATACAAAACCATTTAGAAATAAATGAGAACAATCAGTTTTGTCTTACTGAATGAAAGATGCATTAATAGGATAGCGGGCCAAAAATGTATTTACCCTCGATCCATCCAAGATCTAAAGGCTTTTTTTTCCTTCAGTAGAATGTTACAAAAGATTTTTAGCTAAAAATGTTATCTTTGGGCGATTCATAAAATAACTTTTGGCACTTTAAGAGTGAAAAAAACATTATTAAACATTATATAACTCAAACTTTCACAAGATCTTTCAAAAATTACTCTTAACATGCTGGTCAAAAACTTAAAAATGTCTTCTTATTATTATTATCAGTACTGACCTCTTAATATTGTTTTGTGAAAAAAGTATTTGAAATTTTAAACAACAATGCATGCATTACAAAGCAAGTTTGCACAATAAACCAAAGATGAAATATAATGCTTTTTATCCCTATGGTGATTGTTTAGCACCATACCATTTTAACACAAAACAGCACAATGCAGGCTCAGATAGACTCTATTGAATGTTTAATGGAGTAAGATAATAGAGGCATGGTGACAGCCCATTCGCTCAGATCATAAACAGAGATTGCCACTAAACTGAATATAAAGCCACTTGATTAATTAATCATTAGAGTCTTCCTTTCATGTCCACGGGGGCATTTGCTTGTAGTGTGACATCCCCGTCGAAGCCATCTGCTTGCAGTTGGGTTTCACTCACAACAATGCTGTTTGTCTGGAACCTGTGCTGAGCCGCCATTCTAATGTGCGATGATTAACAACAGCCTAATCATAACTAATGAGTCCCTCTCATCCAGCCTTTTATGCTGCTAATTGTTATACAACAACATGATAAATGCTTAATATGCGAAACATGTTAATGCGCTAAAAGGCTAAGTCAGGGGGAAACTAGCGATGCTGCAATCAAACCGCATGCTGAATTAGCACTAATCAAGATTTAAGATGACAGCCTTATTGCTGTTTGCTCCTCGGTATGGGTTTATGAATGTTTTATGGCAGAGTTTATCTCAAATATTTATTTAATGTCCTCCATTTAGACGTATCAAGAAAATCAGGTGCAGTTAAGTCAAGATTAAGGCATAATGCCAGACTGTCCTAAATCTGCAATTTAAAAATCAAGCCCTCTGTGCAAAACCATTAGGCTGGAGAGTCGCTTCCTTGATAGGTGCTCGACGGGGCATTTTGGCTTTAATACTAATGTGCCATGAGACTAAATGAGCCTTCATTATCCCCCGGATAAGCCTAATTTTTGAGAAATGAAGAAAGAACATTTCAAAATCAGATTTGAATTTCTACTGTTTCAGGTTTATGCAGTTTGAGCTTGCAAAATATTGTTAAAGAAAACATAGTTTGGTTCATGACACCTCTACAAATCCTGCCGATAATAAACACTGACTGGCTATCAGTTTCATGCATACTCATTCTTATGATAAATATGCATTGTTCTTATAAAAAAAGAGTGTGGTATGAATTTTACAAAATGCTGCTAACCTGCCTAACGCTCCGGTCAAAGTGATGTATGCAAAGAGCAGTTTAAATATTCACCGCCTAGCTCTACCTCACAACTAAAGGAAGAGAAGTGACAAAATTATTTTGTCAAGTTGAGCGATATAATATTTAGACAGGTTGGATTCAGATGGTTTTAATGTAATTGGCGAGGACCGCTCATCCCTGCCCAGGTTCTCATGGGATAGTCTGTGCCTGCAGAGCTGCCTGAGGCAACCTCCTCGACTGGCAGAGAGCCTGACAAGCGGGTCAATCACTGCCTCTGAATGCAGCCGCAGCACTACTGACCTCCGACCAACAGGGGCAGCAGATCCTGCATCAGCACAGTATCTGATATTAGTAGAAATGCTTGAAAAGCTATAAATGCAACTGAGCCATCTACCAAACCTTGCCTGCACACATTGTAATAGATACGGTTTATGCTCTTGATTCAGGTTACTTGACTAAATTAGCAACCAATGGAAAACACTACCAAGATCAATTTGTTTCCTCTTAGGGTCAGTGATAATCGACTGCTTGACAAGAAGATTTAGGGGATAGGCTCACCAAAAATGAAAATCCTGTCATTTACTCAATTCATTGTTGATCTTTGATGATGACATACAGTAGTACTCTACAGCTATGTATAATCATTAATTTCTTGTATAATTATTAATTTCATACATGGTCAAATAGCTTGAGTGCTTCTTTTCTTCCCAAATTCAGAAGCATGAACTTATTTACATGACCTTTCCATTTCGTCAGTACAGTCAAAACTAAACAATATTAGACACAGTAGGATTTTTTAGAAAGGAAAAAATAGAAATAGACAGAGTCAATAATTTACTGTCGATCATGTAACCCATACAATTTTAAAAAGTCATATATTCTAATTATAGGTACAATATGTGTGATTCTTTTCATTATAATATCAAAAAACAGTGATATACTTTGCTAACTTATGTACTTACATTATCGTAATTATTTAGAAGAATGTTCAAATCCAGAGAAAAAAGCAATGTTAACTAGTGACATGGGTGTGTCCTGCGTCACCATGCTAATGACGTGAAGCACCCTGGATTTACGGTTTGGTTTTACAGAAACACCAAAGACACTGTAATATGCTGTGCGTTTTATTAGACTGCACCAAGCAGCATTATAGCAGAACTTTAAAATGTATTTAGTATGATAAAAAAGCCCTGCTTTTTCCCCACATAATAACGACCAGAAGAACCGTAAGTGGTCGACTGTGGCATAATTAAAGCTTGGCTGCTTATGTGTTGCGTCATACTTGTTTTTCATCAGCAATTGCTTCATCAGTCTTTTTTCCCTTGAACAACTTTCAATTTCATACTACCACAATAATACGTTTTGAATACTTTAGCTCATCCATGAACATGATTTCTGCAGGAGTCCTGTAGGATGCAATGAAGATGATATGAAAACTCCTATGATTACACACTCAGTCACAGCGTCATCAAACTACACCTCTGTTTGTTGTGTATATGCGAAAATTACATACTGAGTCTTGAATTTCTGATTACGTAATCCAGATTACATGTAATTAGTTACTGCCCGTACATTGTGTCCAGTTATTTTAAGTACACAGCAGATGTGCAATCCCTTTTGAAAAATTCCAAAGTGAGACGCCTCAACTCAGACCTCCATACAATGGAAGTTAATGACAACCAAGTTTGATTACCACATTTTACATTTTTCAAAACATCTTATACAATTCCCAAAGTTTCCAGTTTTTTAATGATCACAGATCTTGATCACAGAAGTATTCATATAGATGGCACATGCACCCGCACTTGTGTTTACCTTGTGAAAGTACATCTACATGAGGCTGGTCAGCATTGATGATCTTCAGGCAGTTGTGGTAGGTGCACTTCAGAGCGTGAGCTTCTGTGTGGTATTTCTGCAGCTTTTGGCGCATAAGTTCAACTGGCTTCAGAGTCCTGGGTGTTTCTAAACGCTGTGCAACCTCTTCACTTTCAGGCCACATGAAGGTGACATGATATACATCTGAAACAACGGAAAGAATCATGTGGGTAAGGTCACCACATAAGTTTATTACACCAGAGTTTATGTGCTAAGTTGGATATATTGTGTGTAAAAGAACTTCTTCGTAGCATTTGTTTTGACAGTGAATGTCCTGAAAAAGGCTCATAAACAGAGATCATAAATAAACAAAAGGGAAAGTGGCAATTATGTGGAAATGGCGAATCCGCACCATCGCAAATCTGTAGGGAGCTTTGGCTTTTGTTCATTACAGCTGGGCTTTCCGAAACCCTGAGGACACGCAGGGCCCGATTGGGATTCAGCAAACAGGTTGAGCGCTGTCAAGGTCCACAGATAATGAAATGCATTCTAACAAGGGTGCGTGTTGGCTGCCTGTCTCGCAGTCTCACTCTCTGAACTAAGAAAAATGTAATGATCATACAGACATTACCTCCTGTGACAGGGTCTATCCTCTTGCCCGAGCTCCTTTCAATCAGGATGACATCAGGAGCTTCCAGCATCACTGCGAGGAAAGAGTTAAAAGTAAGCGCTAGAGTTTGACACATCCTCCCGGGGACTGATAGTGAGTCCGAGAGGGATATTTGGCTGGTCTCATTATCGAGTCCTGACTCAAACCTCTTGTTTTTCATTTGGGAACAGCAAAGTGTTTGGACAACATGCCACTAACCAACGTGATCTGGGGTGATGCCTGCTTCTTGTAGAGATAGTGCCTCTGCTTGCGTCTTGGGAATGGCTTCCAAAACCCAGCCCTGGAAATACAATGCATGTTATGCACACCAGAGAAAGAACAAACAATCTGCTTTAAACAATAATCCAACTCTCTGGTGACACTGAGTCTGACTCTGCTGGTGACAGACAATGCTGACATCTTCTGCTAATAACGCAGCTGAAACCCTGCATTTTGTATTAAATGTACACACCCACACATAGACACACTCGATTCAACTGTTAACATTTCTATAAATGCACTTGCCTTTCCCAACGGCCAGCTACTGCACTTAAATTGTTGCTTAAAATTGTTTTCATATAAGCAAAACAATATCCTGCCTGGAAAGAATACTTTAAAAACAGTAATAGGGTTTGAATGAATAATTTTGTATGAATAATTCATATAAATTGCTGCCCTGTACCAGTCTAAATAATGTATGTATAAATTGTTGTATGAATAAGGAGAAAACTGGCCCATATGGGGTCTCATGCAGGGAGGCAAATGGAGGGTTAAATCCATAAAAACCTTGAAAATGTGCCTAATTCTCCAGCTCCTCTCCACACTTCTCACTTAGCAATAAAAATAACATAAGAAGAAAGGAACCCACATGCATATCATTCATTAGCTACAAATCCATAAAAAAAAATCCTCCTCTCTAATAGTCTCCTAAATCCCAAGGCTTGCTGTGCAATGGTGCGGTAAAATAAAGAACAGTCAAAGAAACCATCTCCCAAAAGTGCTTGTTAGGGGCCAACTTATTACTGCAGCGAATAATCTTAAAATAAATAAATATATGCAACAAACATTTATAGATCTAAGTATTATCAGAGGAGCTGTGGGTTTTTGCTGCCGAGTTTCGAGTGTCTGTTTGATATCAGCCTTTGTTTTTTCAGGCTTTGATCTTTAACGGCAAACCTATCCTTTGCTTCACCTGATCTCAGCGCGCAAGTTTCCTCCCACTTACTTTCCCATTAAGCATTTGATTGCCTCTGTGGCTGGGAAGCCCATGAGCAAGGCCTGACTCACAGATTGCTTGAAAGGCCTATATAACCTACACAATCTTACTGGCATAAATATATAGGAAAATAGAGCAAACTGGCAGAATAGTGTGGTTTCTGGCTGGTTTACTAATGCGCAGCATTTATACGTAGATGAAAACCTATTCATTACAGAACACACAGAAATCAGTTAAAGGGCAGATACTATAAAGCGCTTGATTGTGATTGGTTATAATTGTAACTAAAGTGTACATTTATAAATGCGCAACTAAAGTAGCTCCAGTCTGGTCTTGACTGCATTATGGAATATAACTGAAGAAAGACTAATAATGCTCCATATTGTCTAAAGTGCAAAGCAGAAGAGGGTGACTGTTTATTGCACTTGGAAATGTACACTTATCAAGAGACTTGAGTTGTGTCCAAAATCTCATACTACTAGAGTAGGTACTACATTCAAATTCGAAATTCGAATTTACTTCACGGCCGTTAGAAAAAGTGTGTTCTATTTAGTATGAATGGAATTCAGATGTAACATCCGCTATTTGTCATTATTATGGAATAGTAAAGTGTCCATTGGATGCATACTCACCAAAACTAGTAGGTCATCCACTTCTCACCTACTATTTTTTGAATAGCATGCATTCAGACATAATACTTGGCTCTACTGTATACTGCATGTCCCAGGATTTCACATATCTTTTTGCAAATCATTGGAGAATCAGCATGAACCTTAATTCTTTTTATTATTTACTTTATATATATTTTTAGATATTGTTTTTTTTCAAGCTGTGATTTATGATTATGATTATATTATGATATCGGAATGTATTTGTTGTGATTTGTCTACATTGTTGTTCTGTTTGTTACATTTTGTAGCGATTTAATAACATTGCTTTTCTTGAAGCAGTTATACTTACAGTTTTGTGATTAGTAAAGATGCTATTTTAAGAGTATGTTGTTTGCAGTAAACAATAAAAATGTAATAACAGGCTGCAAAATGTAAAGAATAATAAAGCATGTCTAAGATATAACAACCATAGGACTTTGTAATATGACTCATCGTCAATTTTTCCGTAAGTAGGTATCTATATACAAGCAAAAATATATAAAAAGAGACTTAGGTAGAGTCTAAACTTCTTTCAGTCAAACTACAGCACACACACACTCTCTCTGCATACATACATTTCAACACAGAGCCCCACTGCGACTTGCTCCATTCCGTTTCATCCCCACATCAAAAGGGGCCATGGTGCAGTAGCAGTGGGCTCAGACAGAGACCCCAGGACTGGAACATCTGCAGTGAGGCCAGTTATCACAGGAGGGACATGCGTGGAGCAGATGTCACCAGCCAGCCCAACAGCAGGCAAAGCAGGGGAGCAGAAGAGTCGCCCTGACATGTCACTCACACACCCCAACATACAGCTCCCCCACACAATACACACACACAATATGGCAGCATGAGCGGCTGCAAAATACTCCACTTGACTTTTACAATTAGATCTCAATTAGCTATCTGCTATAATGAGGTTAAATCAAATTTGCTCTAATATAAATGACAATATTTTTATATGACATTTGGGAGAAATGTCATCAGACTGTTGTAGAATAAAACAAATATTCAGAATATAATCAAACACATACCTAGTGATTGAACTGAATCCAGTACATTCAGAGGAACGGTGAACCAACAATGTGGTCTCCTATTTATTTTTTATTTAACTAATAAAATAAAAAATAACATGTAAAGGAATGGAATAAAACCTTCCTCAGACAGAAGATGTTTTACTATATATTACAATTTTTCAATTGTGTATTGAATCTTATGTGTTAAATATAGTATTCATATAAAAGCGAAAAAGGAATGAATCATGTCGCAAAAGATTTCTGTAACAAATAAATTGTGGACAAAATGTCACAGCTTTCACAAGGTTATTCAAAAGGTTTTAAAATCCCAAACTTTTGAAGGAAGTGTACAATTTTTTAATACTGAAATCCTATTATTTTAAAACGCAGGTAAAACAACTGAAGCATTATCTGCATTGTGTGCATTCAAAAAGTTTGAATATATCATTTCAATTGCCAACTCTCTTTTACATGTCTCCTTTCTCCCTCAAAATAGAATTACAGACACTATGCAAATTCAAACAGCATAACTTTATTTGGAAGCCTCATTAGGGATCGGGATGACTGTGACACACGCCCCATGATCTTTCTTTCTTTCCTTCCTTCCATCCTTCCTTCTTTTTTTTCTTCTCTTTTACTTAAGGGTCCATCTTTTTTTTTTTTTTTCAGAGGACTGAGAGGCGCTCATTAAATTGACATTTTACTTTAAATCATATTCATTACCTATGCTCCCTCTCTTCATTTTCCACAAGAGTACAAGTCTAAAGTTTTACAAACAGTGGCCTCATGAGAGAACGAGAGCGGGAATTAAGACAGCTTGAGAAGCGGTGACAGGCGGAGATGAACTAGATGACCTAGATTAGGCATGATTAACATTCATTGTTGCTTAATTTGGAAAAACAGGTAGACAAGCGCAGGCATCGGTGGCAAAGCAATTAAGCTTAGCTGTCTAGGCTCCGGTGCTGATGTGACGTGTCAATCATTCCCTTCTCTGGCCCATTAAAGCGCATGCAAAGCAAGAGACCGTGAGATGAAGGCTCCTCATGGTGAGCCAGAGATGCCTTGTCAGGTGTCTAAATCTACAGAGGAAAAAACTCTACCTCAATCCTCTGCTCTTATGCAGATCAGTCGGGAAGGGAAATAATTAAATAACCCGATAAATACTATCAGACAGTTTGCCTGAAGGGATAAACATCCATTACCAGATTCAAAGCAGTCGCTAATCACAAACTACTGAGATTAAAAGGTGAAAGTTAAAGGATGGCGAGCGGAAAAGAAAAAAAAAGTTTTCTCAGCTGAGTAAAGCTCCATTTGCAGAGTTTAGCGAGAAAAAAAAAAGATGCTGTTTGGTGTTTAACGATTTACATATTCCTCTGTTGCGGCCCAAATGAAGAAACTGACACTTCAGAGGAAGACGCGATCAGGGAGAGCGTGATTGATTGTGTGATTTGATGGAGAGATGAGAGGAGGAATCAAAAGGTGCGAGATCTGAGAACGGACACCTCAGTGGTGAGGCTCTTAAGTGGCATTAGTACTGAGATCACATGTAACTGGCAGCCGGTGAGGGGCCCGCTGGCGATGAAAGCTTTTCTCACCAGCAGTCTTGCATTCACTGAGACCCAGCTCAGCAGTCCTCAAGGGAGGCGGAGAAACACACGTCTAATTATTTATCATAGAAGGTTGAGTGTAAATAAAGAATAAAATAATGGCAAATTATGTGGGCATCACACTCGTAGAAATATGAGCAGTTCAAAACGAGGAGGTCGCGTGGAAGGTCAGGATGAAAATATGTTGACTGTTAAATAGATTGCTTCTTTTTTTTCATGTTTTAGACAGGATGAGAAAATATTCCTCAGTGTTTTGGTTTGTTAGCTAATTACAAAAGAACTAAAATAATAATTGTAAAAAAGCAAGGCCTTACCCGATGAACACAGTCAGGTTTTGATAGACGTTGTTGAATCAGTTGGATCCAGAGGTCTTTAGGGACATTCTATCAGAAAACAATAAATTACGGAAAGTGAATGTTTTAATTAAAGTCAATCACAAAACTTTTTTAAATAATACACAACAAAATTAATAATTTTCATTCATTCATTTTCTTTTCGGCTTAGTCCCTTTATTATTCTGGGGTCGCCACAGCGGAATGAACCACCAACTTATCCAGCATATGTTTTACGCAGCGGATGCCCTTCCAGCCGCAACCCATCACTGGGAAACATCCACACACACATACACAACGAACAATTTAGCCTACCCAAATCACCTATAGCGCATGTCTTTGGACTGGTGGGGGAAACCGGAGCACATGCAAACTCCACACAGAAATGCCAACTGACCCAGCCGAGGCTCGAACCAGCGACCTTCTTGCTGTGAGGCGATTGTGCGACCCACTGCGCCACCGTGCAGCCCCAAAATTAATAATGATTTCTTTAAAATAATATAGCAAAACATAATATAAATAATAATTCATAATTAAATATTAATAAATATTAACCTAATGTTATAATTTCAATATTTGAAATGGCTTTTCACCAATAGCTCAAATAAAAACAATATTTTAATCAAATACATTTATTTTCCCTAAAAGCAAAGAAAGAAAGAAAAAAACAACTCAATATCAGAGAGATAAATAATAATAATAATAAAAAAATACAAATAATATAAAGGTCCTGCAATTTTTTCAAAAGTCCTTGGTGATCCTCTGACACTGAACAGTATTTTCTCAGGGCTGCAGTAGGAAATACGTTTGTTGATCCAATGTTTTATAGATGGAGAGCGAGATGATTTCCACTTAATTAAAATTCATTTTCCCCCCTGCCATTCCAGCCAGAAGTGTAAAGTATTTTTTGATGATGAGATGTATCTAGTAGTTTGATGTCCCTTAATATCCATATTCTAGGATCATAACTGAGTTGGATATCTGTAACTTTTGATGATATGCCAATTATATATTCCGTAAAAATCTGACAACACAGGATAACTCCATAGCATATGCAGCAAGTCTCCTTCAGCTGCATTGCACCTTTGACATTTTGAGGATTTATTAAACATATGAAGTTTTTTGGGAGTATAATATGTCCGATGAAATTTACTATAATGTGAATTTGTTAAATCACTAGCCGAAGAGTTCAAATAAAAAAGACCAACATTGACAACAATAAATCACGGAAAGTAAGTGTTTTATTCATTCATTCATTATTCATTCACTGGGAAACATCCACACACACACATACACTACGGACAATTTAGCTTACCCAATTCACCTGTACCGCATGTCTTTGGACTTGTGGGGAAAACCGGAGCACCCGGAGGAAACCCACGCCAACACGGGGAGAACATGCAAACTCCACACAGAAATGCCAACTGACCCAGCCGAGGCTCGAACCAGCGACCTTCTTGCTGTGAGGCGAACGTGCTACCCACTGCGCCACCGTGAGGCAGTAAGTGTTTTAGTCTAAATTAACAATCAATAATTCAATTGGCAATTAATCTAAATAAAACTTTATAAACTGAGATAGTCTAAAAATGATGTGTCGCTAACATTAACATCAGCTAAGGTGTATGTTCTCCAGTAAACTATACTGTCCACCAGAAACAATCCAATTATCAATAAACAAATACATTCAAATACGCCGTTGAATCTCTAATTATTTATGACATCCTCTGCTGCTTTCATCTCACTCTCCTTTGTGAATTTTGTGAAAAATGATAATAATTGGAATCTTTTGGATCGTTCTATTTTAAACTCAAGGCCATGGCGAGTTTAAGTGAGAGGATAATTAGAATAATTAAACCATTGGGAGACTCTTTTCCTAAGCACATCTCTCTCTTTTCTTCTAATTCTATTCAACTCTCCTGATTTATCGACTAACTAGCCTGCATTGCATTTGCATGATCAGACTTCAGACAAAATCAGTTCTATGTCTTTACAATACCACAGAGACTGCAATTACTGGCATCCAGAGAGTGGAGCAAATGCTGACAACATTACCTTTTCTACTTATACGTCTAAAATGAATATCATGATCAAGGCACTCCAGACTGCTTTCCTTGAAGATACTTTGCAATTAAATTGTAGCATGTTGTACACACACCCAAATGCAATGCAGTCTACATAAAAAACTATTGGGAATCTTATAGAAGTCTAAGTGTTTCAAAACAATGTAAGACCTCACCTGTTTTTTGTCGTGATAACTCTGTGCAGTTCTTGTCAGGTCATTGTCATCTTTTAAAATACCACTAAAAGTTATATGGATAGCCTGTGTATGCTCACATAACTTTTTAGCCTGCGGCAAGACAATGAGGAGAATGAGAGACAGTGTATAAAATGAAGTAAAACTTACAGAAATTAAATTGAGGTAAAGATGGTTTTACATTCGCACATTTGTTCAGTGACAACTTGTGACACGCTCCCCATATTGTTTACCGTGGCACTTTCGGTCTGAAATCACATGTAAATATGACTTGAAAACAACATTAACACTATGTATTTGACTGTGAACAATGTTGTACTTTGGCAGTCATTGGCTGCTAATATGATTTCACTATTTAGAATTTGCAAAGAATTTTTTGGTGAAATTATATTATTAAGGACAGAGTCCGAATGTGTGAATATAAAACCAACTTTCCCTCAATAGAAAATGAAAACATTTATGTGCTACAGATTTAATGCTAAACAGCTGTATTGCAATGTGTAAGGTCTGATGCTGTAACTGTGACGAATATCTGATGTAATATAAATAAATTCATCATTAAATTTCAAGACTGAACAATATTTATATACAATTACAGACCCAGAAACAAATAAATGCAGATTGTGTGTGTGTGTGTGTGTGTGTGTGTGTGTGTGTGTACATGTTTTTGTGACATGTCAGGACACAAATCTGTAGAATGACATGTATGACACAGGTATTACAAAAAGGAGGTGAAATATGAGGGCATTGCTGACGTCCTCATTTCTCAAAAAGCTTATAAATTACACAGAATTCAGAGTTAGGCCAACACAATATACGGTTTGGACAGTATAAAATGAATGGAAACCTATGTAATGTACCCACTTTTCATAAAAACAAAGATGTGTGTGTGTGTGTGTGTGTGTGTGTGTGTGTGTGTGTGTGTGTGTGTGTGTGTGTGTGTGTGTGTGTGTGTGTGTGTGTGTGTGATGTCACTTTAAATAACAAACATCAATTATTATCATGAATTATAAGCCTAAGAATAAACTTTAGCTACTAAAAATCATTCACTTACTACGGTTCTTTTCCCTGATGCTGGAGGACCCATCAATATGATTTTAGGAACTGAAACAGATATACATATATTTTAATCAATGAACCATCTCCAATAGACTATTGATGTAAGATGACGTCTTGTAAAGTGCTTCTGTTCGATATCAAAAATCTGGCAGTAAGTTATATAATCAATAATGATGGTAATGTCTTTTATTCGGAAATTTGGTGCTCCTTCAACTTCATTTTGTAAACTCGTCTTATTTGATATCATGTGCAACTACGCCATCTTGTGGTTAGGATAGTATTACTCATTCATTCATTCATTTTCATTTCGGCTTAGTCCCTTTATTAATCTGGGGTCGCCACAGCGGAATGAACCGCCAACTTAACCAGCATATGTTTTACGCAGCGGATGCCCTTTCAGCTGCAACCCATCTCTGGGAAACATCCATACACACTCATTCACTACGGACAATTTAGCTTACCCAATTCACCTATACCGCATGTCTTTGGACTTGTGGGGGAAACCGGAGCACCCGGAGGAAACCCACGCCAACATGGGGAGAACATGCAAACTCCACACAGAAATGCCAACTGACCCAGCCGAGGCTCGAACCAGCGACCTTCTTGCTGTGAGGCGAACGTGCTATCCACTGCGCCACCGTGAGGCCCAAGCAAGTGTTTATAACCTAAATATATATTCATCGTGAATTCAGGGACTTCAATCCTAAAGTGTAATATATTTATTTTAAACGTTTCTATTAAGTTACATTATTTAATCTCTTACTCATACTGTATTGACTCATTAAAATATTTAATTATTTTGATATTTAATATTATTTTAACATTTTACCTTTGACATTAATTCATTTTAGTATTTTAATCATTATATATGAATTGTTTTATAATTATTATTTCTAGTATTTAATCTTGTAGCATTTCACTAGCAAAATATTTAAATAATTCATTCATTCATTTTCTTTTCGGCTTATCTGCTTATTAAATTGTATGTCCATTTAATCTGGGGTCGCCACAGCGGTATGAACCGCCAACTTATCCAGCATATGTTTTAAGCAGCGGATGCCCTTCCAGCCGCAACTCACACTGGGAAACATCCATACACACTCATTCACACACATACACTACGGACAATTTAGCTTACCCAATTCACCTATACCGCATGTCTACCGCATGTATACCGCATGACTTGTGGGGGAAACCGGAGCACACGGAGGAAACCCACGCGAACACGGGGAGAACATGCAAATTTCACACAGAAACGCCAACTGACCCAACCGAGGCTCGAACCAGCGACCTTCTTGCTGTGAGGCGATTGTGCTACCCACTGCGCCGCCTATATTTAAATGACTGATTTTTAAAAAATTTTTATTATGATGCTGTATTAATTGAATAATTCTCACATGTATCTACTTGTTTTAATCAAATTTGTATTCATTTTATTCTTTTTTTTCATCTTTCTTTCTACATTTACTTTAATCACTGTATTATTTTAATCATCACGTATTAATTGTTTTATAAGAATTATTATCTTCTAGTAATTGAATTATTTATTAATTATTCTTACTTATTTTGACTTTTTATGCTTTTTTCTGACCTCTAACATTTTTACTGACCTCTCATGTTGCCCCCTGGTCGTTCCCAGACCCCAGTATGAAATCCCTTGTATTAAGGAATAAAAGTTAATAAGGATTCACAGGCACATTTACACAACTCTTACCATCAACATTGTCCCTTTCCAGGAAGTTAATCAGGTATTGAATGGGGTCTTCAGGTTTGTCCACCATCAGATTTCTCACTAGTGTCTGCAAATTAGTCATTTATTTAGACAAAATTGTCTTGTAGGTCATCATTAACGTATTAAAGACTGTTTAGAGCAAAATCTATACCTGGACCAGGTGAAATATGTCATGTTTCTCTGCATAAATGGCCATTTCAGGGGGGATTCTGAGGGGCCTTTCAGTTGAATCCATCACTGCAATGGTCCACGAGACACAGAGAGGTCAGCAAAGCTTTGGAAATCTGGGGGGAAAAAGCTAAAAATGTGTCTTGGTTCACAAAGATTTTTGTTTGTTTGTTTGTTTAAATGTACCAAAAGCAAGAAACACATGTTAAAGGTTTGCAAGCAGATTTTTGAGGCAGGGACTGGATTTTTTTCCTGGAACGTATTTTTAACCAGAACAAAAATTCATTCATTCATTCATTTTCTTTTCGGCTTAGTCCCTTTATTAATCTGGGGTTGCCACAGCGGAATGAACCGCCAACTTATCCAGCATATGTTTTACGCAGCGGATGCCCTTCCAGCTGCAACCCATCACTGGGAAACATCCATACGCACTCATTCACACACATACACTACTGACAATTTAGCTTACCCAATTCACCTATACTGCATGTTTTTGGACTTGTGGGAGAAACCGGAGCACCCGGAGGAAACCCACGCAAACACGGGGAGAACATGCAAACTCCACACAGAAACGCTAACTGACCCAGCCGAGGCTCGAACCAGCGACCTTCTTGCTGTGAGGCAAATGTGCTATCCACCGTGCTGCCCAGAACAAAAATTTACATCAGTAAAACATTTACTAGTTTTCTAGATTAATTGTTGAAACTGGTTTCTGTCTCTTATGATACACACAAATATAATATTTTCATACTACTAGTACTTACTTTTTTTATTTTTTAAAGATACTATGACATATTCATTAGATATTAGCTATTATTCATTAGATACTAGTACATATCAAATAGATATTTGATATTGATAAGTACTAGCATTTAATTGTTGCATACTAATACCTATTAAAAAGATAATAGCACTAGTATAAAATTATTTACTAGTCACATTTGATATTGATGAATATTGAACAATTGAACAGTTAATATCTCAAAGATATATCCTCACCAACAAGCCAATAGAAAAAAAACTGTTATAATGTCACTGCTGACAATAAAATGGTTACTAGTCATTACTGAAAAATAAAAAGTAACGTTAACGTTAATGTTATATCTAACAAATAAATACTGGTATATACAGAATATGTACTAGTATAAAATGTGTTCAGTACTTGTTCATTAGGTACTAGAGTTTAGTCTTTATGTAAGCTAACAATAGTTAACTTAGTAGCTTTGCTTTTACAAAGGGGGAATTTAAGGAATCTTACGAAAACTATGTAACGTTAATTATTTGATTAAAAATAACACGATGCGCTTTAATGCTTTAAGGAAAATTAACAACAAACATATATATAAAGTTACCTTGAAATGTAGGCTAGCTGTTGCTAGTTTGTTTTGCGTACGCAGTTGTTGCTGCCGTTGCCCTTGGTAACATGTCCAGCTGATCAAAATCAGCACCACTAGAGGGAGACGCGAGCTTTAACTCTTGTTGCGTAGCAATCAAGTAAAACAAGTAAACCAGAAAAAGAAGACATCGATTGTACAGGTATTTGATATGCGTCAGTATTAATACAGGTAAGTTCGAATAACGTACATGTGAATATTTTACGTATTGAAGACACAAGTAGACTACCGTGTAACGTTACATTTCGTAAAAAATAGTCCGCTCTTTAGTTTTACAAAGTTTTTAAAGCGTGGTCTTACTATTATTTATTAACTCCTCTTATTCTGCACTGTAATTGTATTACTGTATTCATCTTCAACAGGTTGAGCACTTCAACTGGGATGGCTGATATCAGACAGCAGCTACTTTCCATCGAGCAGAAGTATAAACGTTTTAAACAACAACAGTTTATATTTATAAATGCTCTAGAGCGCTCAAGGGAACATGCTAGGGACAAAACAAAGCCTGTCTCCACCGTAAAGCAGGTCATTATGATTTATTAACAGTTTATAAAGTCATACACTTCATACGGTATAATGAAACATTCATATAGTTACTCCCAATTGTATTAGCAATAACTGCACTACTTTCGACAGCCCAGCTAGGCTGGAATTATTGAAAAAAGTGAGTAAACCAAGATGAACTTATGACACTTATATAATATAATAATATTTTAGTGTCATCACTTCAGTCACGTGATCATTCAGAAATTATTATACCGTTAATGTTTAATGAATAAAAACTCTAATGTTGGTTGCAGTAATTATACTACATAATTTTGAAGACACTTATACTTTCATTAAGGTTTAGTAATAAATTTAAATTTTAAATAATTGTTTCATTTTTAATGCACTGTTGTTTTTTTTTAAACAAATCTTACTGACAGCAAACTTGTGTATGTGTAGTCAGTTGTGTATAATATTAATTAAATAGTGTTACATGATATGTAATTGCACGTCAATAATGCAAAATTTGACAAAATGAGTCAATTACGCTCCTCTCCAGGTCCAAATGTACATGAATCACCACTGCAGCAATTCCACAGACAGGAGTATCTTCTTACTCTTTCTGGAAATGATTTCGGATCTTAGAGATGTTTTAAAACAACTGGAGTCTTCAGTGTCCAGCAGAAACACTTCTTGTGAGGGATTAGAGACTTGCGGAGAGCTCCTGAGCCCCAACAGCAACATCAGCCAGCAAAGGGCACAGTTAAGTAACAGGGAAATAATACTTCTTACATAAATATATACAATTGCTGTCTGAATGATTAACCACTATTAGGATGCTAGAGTCATTTTTTTCCCCAAGACTCCTAGCAGTCATCATTGCTTACTATTTCCCCCCCTTACTTTACAGCTATCCACACAATGTGATCAACCGGCTGAGCTGTGATGAAGCAAGAAATTTCTATAGTGGGATTGTGAGCATTATTCCACTGGCTTTGGACCTTCTCACCATCCACAGCAGAGAAAGTGCACAATGTCTAAGTCCAGCATCTACAGAAACACCTAAACAAACAGTGACAAAGAATGTTGGGACCGGGATGGACGTAAGCCTTGAAAAAGACACCAGCAAGCACCAGAGAAGATATAAAAAAAGATCTGGTGTTTGGCATGCAGGAAAACCCGCCTGGAAGCCACCGGGAACCACAAGGAGATAAAACACTTGCTCTGTATTTACAGATGTGTTGCTGTGAGTTTTCCCACCAAGTATTATAACATTCACAATTGCCATTTTAAAATTGATGACGGCAACAAAATTATGCAAAACATATATTTTTATTTTTTTTGTTGTTGATCATAGCAAGTAGGAGAACACAAATCTGTTTTCTCAACTTCAAAATAGAGTCCCTGGTTACCCGTTACACCCATCACTGTCTGATTGTACCATAGTTAAGATAACTTTCCAAAATGACTTCAGGTGACAGACAGGTTTCCTACTTTTTCTGTAAGGCATTACGTGAAACAACAAAATGTTTGAGAGGGGTATTTGTATAAAAACAAAGTCTGAGTGAAAGGGAAACAAAGCACAAGCTGTAAGATCATACTCATGATAACCTGTGATAAGAACAGTCTAAAGAGAGAGAGAGAGAGAGAGAGAGAGAAAAAGAAAAAAACTGAAAGGATTTCTATAGATTTCAATTCTCATTGTAAACTCTTAAAGCCATTTCCCCAGCTGGCAGGTCGAAGCCAGGATTTTATTTTCTTTGCAACAGCACTGCACATATTCCATCTACAGTATACCCTGAACTGATAACAAACCCCTGGGCCAAGTGTTTTAGAAAGAGATGAGTATATTGCTCTGCTAGAGTTCAGCAATCTTAAGAAGGGCTGAATAAAAAAAAAGAAAAGAAAAAAAAAAAAAAAAAAAAGTGCGTTCAGCCAGCTGCAGCCCATTATCTGAAGCTTTTTCTTTGCAGATGGGGTCTGACCTGCATAAGGCAGAAATGAAAGAACATAATAGAGGGAAAATAAGCCTTCTGGCTTACAGCAAGCAGCTTCCTTTCAGAGTTTAGTGTGTTGAAGTATTGCAGTGGCCGTATTTGTATACCATTAACACAAGAACATTCACCCGTCAGACACACCCGTCAGACACAAAGTCATTCTGATTTCTCATTGGGTCTCAACTGGACAAATGCTCCTACAGCAGCCTGACCTGTGTTCTTCAAGGCTCTGACGGTCCTGCAAAGCAGCAATCTAAATCAGTTTATTTTTCCCCCATCATCATACCTTCAAGCTGGCATGAAGTGTTAGCCAAGTATTGCACTGGTGACTGGGCGCTACAATCCCAGCAAAGAACTTTAAATGCATAAAAATAAAATCTATTACTAGAAGTACAACACAAGACATGATCATTCTCTATAGGCGAAGTGCACAAAGCACTGCTATGGCATATAAGCACATCGCTTGCCTTGACGATGAAATGTCTTTCTACTTCACCTATTCAACATAGCTTCTTTTTTGTTTTTCACATTTTTATCGGACTGACTGATTGGTTTTTCAGAGGCATGATCTATTTACAGTGCTTCGCTTGCTACGATTAAACTCAGTATTGTGCAAGTCACATTAGCTTAAATGAAGAAGTGACTTAAGCATTTTGCATGGACAAATTTAGGAGGACTGGAAACCGAACGGTACCATTACAGGAGCAAATACAGTGATTAAATCAATACATTTGCTGCAAAGTACAGTGAGGCCCAAATAACATCCAACCACCACGCAGTTAAATCACCACGATTGCTCTCTGAATACCGATTATAAAAAAAAATATACTGAATTTCAATGAATTCATATTAGACAGGAGAAAAGTAAGCCATTTTTTCTTATGAAGACAAGATGATATCTTGCCACTGGGTGACTACATGGCAACTGCCAAGCGAAAATGTTTTTTTTTTTTTTTTGGCCATTTTGTGATACAAGAGCTTTTAAAATAAACTAAAATGTAGCAAACCACTCTAACAAAAAGAGTAGTGCATACTAATACTGGGTCCAAAATGATCCTCTTCTATCTCCAGACGATGATGTCAGCAGTGTTCAATCAATGCACATGGTGGGTTTCATTGTAGTCCATGATCCGCAGATCCTGCTGCCTCCTCCTCTGAATATTATATGCCCGGGGTCTATCCATTGGCTGCAGGTCAAACTGGTCAGCAGCCTCCTCAGACTCCAAACTCTCTGTGGGGTCTGTGATTGGCTCAACCTTAAGATCCTTTGAGAGGCAGGTGAGGGTGGGCGACTCGCCATCATAGTGGCTCTCGCTCTTATTGCGGAACATTTCTCTGGCCTTCTTACCCAAAAAGCTTCTGGTGCTGGGGTAAGAGCCAACTGCAAAGGGTTGGCAGGGGAGGGAGGGAAATGAATGAGTAAGAGCGGAAAGATCTTCTTCCTGACTGCCATTAATGAGTGCTGTGTGTGTTTGAGGAGACGCTGCAGATATTTCACCATTGACACACACATGCTCCCCTTCCTCTCTTTTCATCAGGTCAGCCGGTAGAGATGGAGCAGATGGGTCTGCACTGTTGCCATTTGGCCTGAAATGTAAAAGAGAAATAGAATCATTCCACAATTCAGAAATCAATCATATTTATTTCTTATATTTTGCCCTGCAAAGTCTAAAATGCATTAAAATTATTGCATTTGTAAATCTTTGGAGGAGAAACAGCTGTGCGTGAATCTATGAAACACACCTCTGGTTGGTGGGACTGCTGGGATCAGAAGTGGGCTCTGCTGGTGCATTAGTGTTCAGGTTTTTGAGCTCTATCTTGCTATAGAGCTCAAGCAGCTCAGTTTGTAATGCCTGAGTGATGTGCTTCTGGGCCAAATACCTGTTTTCTGAAGCCTGCAGCTGATCCCTACAGGAAAACACACAAGAACTAAATTATTAAATCTAAGATACTCTTGAAAAGATGAAATAGAACCTGATCTTTGGTATTCTGGAGATAAATACAGCACCGCTTTATAATACCTATCATTAACTATTTCATTACATCCAAAAAAAATAGATTAAACTAGATTAAGGAAACTGAACTGCTGGAAAAAGTTAAGTTAAAAAGTAAAATAGAAAATAGAAAACATTTTAATTTGATATATAATTAAATTAATTTAGAAAAAAACTGAAATGTGTTGAGTAACTTTTACATTAACTTACATTTTCATGGAGTCTGTAAAAATATATTATCAATTGTACCATGAGGTTTGGTCTAAAAGATGTAGATTCAAACGGCAATTAGAAAATGTATTTAAATTTCAGAAGGACTATTAAGGCAGTAACAAGCACATACGTGGCCTGGCGTTTGACATTGTCCAGCAGTTTCTTTTGCTCTCGGATGACTTGCTCTTTCTTGGTGAGTTGGTTCTCCAGGTCTGTGATGCGCTGTTGTGCAGCCTCAAGTCTCTGACACTGCTGAAGAGAGCTCTGCCTCAAACGCTCACCCTCCCGCACTGAAGATGCTTGTAGCATATTCAGCTCCTAACATTCACAAGAGATCAAGTCTGAGTTGATCGGAGCAGACCAAACAAATTTTCGAGTCCAAAGGTTTAAAGCATTCATCATGGGATGATAATGTCTTGAATTCAATAGAATTAAATGGACCACATTAGCTTTCATTCCATAAATTGCCATTTACATTTTGGCTAAAAAAGCTCACATCTGATAAACTAGCAATATATTTAAGCAATAATGCAGCAGAATTTAACAATAGATAAAATAATCACGCCTACCTTGTTAGCCTCAGGGCCCAAGCGGTCAATTTCCTCCATATATAACTTGTTGGCTTCACCCAAAAGCAGCAGCTGCTTGTTCAGGAAAGCCATCTGCTGCTCCATGTTTTCACTATTATTCAGCTGAGGTTAAATAAATCACAAATTATCAACAAACAAGACTATATATGAAATATTTACTGAAAAATGAAGTATTATACTGAAATATTCTTGCAATGTGGCTGATAGTGTTATACATCACCTTGATGGATAGCTGGCTGAGCATGTGACCCATATTACACACTTTGTTATTGGCTTTCTGCAGTTCCGCCTCCATTTTGCCAGCCTTTGTCTGATACTCCTGCAACTCACTCTGTAAATTATGCAAAGTAAAACATACGTTTTTAACACCGATGTCACATTTCAATATTCTTACAACAAAATATTGTTGTACTGAGTGGTCAAGTTTAACCATGTAATTAGTCAAGTTCTTGAGCACTACATCCTCACCTTTAGCACCTGCATCTTTGAGTAGTAGTCATTCCGCTCCTTCTGTAACTGCTGAATTTGGGTCTGTAACTGGTTCACAACAGCCTCTCTGTCTTCCTGTATGTGCACAGAGCGCCGCTGCTCCTCTTTCAGGCTTACCTGAACAGCCTGGATCTCAACATCCTGAAGTTTGAGCTGGGTTTTCTGCCACATGCAC
>CAIGQW010000350.1:4417217-4453478 GCA_903798125.1 Danio choprae | reverse complement strand
TGTGTGTGTGTGTGTGTGTGTGTGTGTGTGTGTGTGTGTGTGCGTGTGTGTGCGTGCGTGTGCAAGTCAGTGTGTATTCCTGTAATCAGTACTTCAGAAGTCCTCTATATATGTTAAATGTTTCCTTTTTTCTGTTGTGCAAACACATTTCTTTCCATTGGCTAACATTATTTATGCCAGCAGCGTCTTAAGTGGTTTATCTGCAAAACTTTGTACTTTTCTACTCATCTCACATTGCTTTTTACCATAGTCAGATTCTCCTATTTGTCTATCCACAACAGGAGCAAAATGAGGGACTTAGCCTGGGGCTGTGCAAAAAATCAACCAAAACATTAATGGCAGAGGATTTAGTTGCTTTGGGTTTCTGTGAGAATTTCTTCTTAGCAACAGGCTATGACTATGATTTATTAAGTGTTCTCTGTGCAGTTTTGCGCTGCTTAATATTTCACATCATTTAATAAAGTATTTCACCAAGAATTTGATGGTAAGGATAGTTATGCACAATGCATTAAACCTTGTTCACGTTCACATTTGTACACGTGTGTATACAAATTTACATATGCACTGTCTAAATGAAAACAAGAAATAATATTTGTTAATCAGTAAAAAGAAACATTTCTTTGGGATCTGAATCCATTAGCATGGCACCGTATTTTTAGGACAACCGCAATGTCCTTGCAATGTCATCCCCAGTAATGGCAGCCTCAAGGCCAGCTGTTTTTATGTGCACATTCTCAGACTGTTCTGGGAATCAGTAGAAGGGCTCATGAAAGTCTTTCACTTCTGTTTGTTATTACGGAAAAACTTTGCCAGAAAACTGTGCAAAATATGCCTAGTCAGTGCATATTTTGATTGCATGAATTAAAAAAAATGACAAGTATTAAATGCATAAACATAATCTCATATGATCCACGTATATCCATGTAATCTATATGAACTTTAGTTTTTGCTTTGTAAAAGCTATGAACTCTTCACAGTCAGAAGAATATATGAATCTGGATACTGAGGTTCTGAACAATGTGCATTATCTTGCTAGAGTGCTTGAAATATTTTATTGTGGGCCATATGTCTGGACAGAATGGTCTTGTAGCCGCAGCTTGCTGTGCTTCATGGACTGTAGCTGATGTTCTTTTACGGTAGATTGATAAATAAATTTAAACTGATGGATGGGATGTAGTGAACTGGATTACACTGTGCTTGGTTGTACCACACAATTAGCAAACAGCAATGCATTAGAAAAAAAAAGAGTTTAGATGATTTATTAATTAAATAATCTATTAATTAATTGTGGTACAGCAACAAGCTTACTCAGAGCAAGTGATTTAATTAAATACAGATCAAAAGGTATTGAAATTAAAATGAAACTTTATGAAAAGCATTAAGGCAGGGCATTATGGGGAATTATGGGGAGCATATGCCATGTTAGATAAGGTTGTCTGCTGTATGTAATATGCGTTGATGGTTTTGCAAGCCCCAGGATTAGAGTTTCCCAATTTGAAGCAGAAAAGTGGAGTTTTGTTGGAATGCTTTACTGCGCACCATTTATAACTGTTTATAATATTCTGTGTCTGCATATTTTCTCTGTGCACATTATTCATCAGAGTAAAAACAGGAACTATGAAAACCTCGACCAACTGTCCTTTGACAACAAGCGAGGACCCAAGGTATATTTGCATGGTCAATGCACGCCGCCCAAAAAGTTATCTGAAAGTAGCCACTAGAAAGCAGTCAAACAATCAACAAACCGATTCCAGAGATCCTTATCCTGCCAGCACGTCTATTTATTTGTTTGGATTCTTTTTATGATTTCAATCGAGAATGGGTTATTTTTCTGTTAATGCGTATACAAAAAAAAAAAAAAAAAAAAAAAATCGCTCCCCCACCTCTCACTTTTTTATTTTTGTATAAAGGAATGCATGTATTGAAGCCAGCAAGATTGCAAGTCTATTCTTTTGACACAGTGCGTGGAGATCTGGTCGTGTGGGACAGGCACTATCCAGATGTTACTCCCACCTTTCTGCAGCATTTCTTCCTTTTTGTTGTTTTTTTTTGGTTTTGGTTGGGAAAGAAGCCACCACCACCACCTTCACCTGTTTTTTGGTTTCCGGTTGCATCAATCTTCTTCTCCCTCTTCCTCTAACATGCACGTGTTTCCTTGGAATCTTGATTCCCTTGAGTTTGCATGTGAAATGCAGAATTTTTTTACCTGCTCCAAGCTTATTTACGTTTTTTTTGAGTTACGCAGATTATCTCAGAAAGTTTTTTTTTACTTCATTTTTTAAACCCCTCCTCCCCCTGCCCCCCCAAAAAAATAAAAAAAAGAGAGAGAGAAATGGAGGAAAAAAAAAAAAACGCAAGGGCTCAAAAGAGCATGGTTCATGGTGGGGATGAGTCAACTTCTTGACTAATGTTGTGTCCTAATCCCAGGCAGAGAAAGTCCTCCTGTTCAGCCAAGACACAAATCTGACGGCTCTGCTCCAGGAAGCCAAAGAGCTTGAGGCCAGAGTTATCATCCTGTCTGCAAGGTGAGTTCATCTCCACAACTTGACCCACCACACTGCTAATCGCTAATGTTACTGAATAATACATGTGGCCACGCTGATGCTGATGTATAGTGCTGGCAAATATGGTAAAGCTTGTGTTGGAAATTTGTGAAAAGATGTTTGCGTATCATGGTCAGTTTATTTATTTATTTTTTTAGAAATTGGGTTCTATTTAATGCAGTTGAATTCTTAATTTCACAGGTAGTTGAATTTGAATTTGAAACGTAATAATAGTGCAATCAAATGAGCAAATTACTGATTTTCAGGTATACAGTGGGTAACAATTTGGGAAAAGTAGCCTACAGTTCAATCAGCTAATCATTTTCTGAATTTTAATTTACTTTCTTACATTCAAAATCATGCTTGATATCCCAGTCAAAGTTCATGGTCGAGTCTGTAATGGGACTGTAACTTAACCTAAAATCTGATCAATTTTCCCTACTGGGGTCCATTTTTTAAAGGTTTTGGCAAGTAATTTTTCTTTTGTTAATAACATTTTAGTTCTTTTTTAGTTTTGTACTTTAAATAACTGTGTGAAGGCTAAGGGAACTAGGATTAAATGTATTCATTTCAATTTTCAGTGCAGACAAGACTAACCAGGAGAACTGAACTATAAGTGTAACACCCTAAAAAACAATTCATCGAGTATACCCGAACATCTAACAATTTCTGTCAGTTTAAGCATTAACATAGAAGCAAATATTACAAACACTTCATAAGGTGTTGTCTGGCTAAATAAGCCAACATCTAATTTGTAAATGAGATTAAAATGTCAAACACTTTCTTTGCCCTTCATGAGTCACTCAATCAGGCACACACAGACTGACTTAGGGGGAAATCTGAGGCATCCTGCGTAATAGATTTAGACATGTTTTACACTCTTGTTGGTGACTAAAAGCATGGTCAAATCTGTCTACAAATACGGTATTTAACATAAAATTCATAGCCCAAGCTCAGATTTTTGCATTGACCGTTTCCAAGTGGACTTTCTCATAACATGAAAAATGTAGGTGTTTATTGCAATTACCGCAATTCATTACCACCAATCTTTATCCAATCACAGTGAAGACGAAGCCGCGGCCATTTATAAAGTGGCACGCCAGCTCAATATGACAGGCTCTGGTTACGTGTGGCTGGTTGGAGAAAGGGAGATGTCTGGTAAAGCACTGAGTGAAGCCCCAGATGGTATGTACTTTTCATCCTCTCCATTTTCATCCTCTCGCTCTTTCTCTCTCTCCCAGGCTGTTTAACAATCTGAACATGTTTGCCTTTTAAGCTTTTTATACGATTACAATTTGCAATCCCCACCGACGAATCAGTGTCTGTGCTGTACTTGCGTGTTTAAACGTTTAAACAGCTGCGTGTTTAAAGGTTTTAAACACAGTGACTCTTTACTCATTGTACTGTGCTTTATGTCTAATGTTTAATTTGTTTCATTTTTGAGTGTTTGTCCTTTCTTTCAGTAGACAACAATTGATGCAATAGAGAGTTGTGGTAATCCATATTGGTTTGAATGTGCATACATTTTTTAAGGTTTGGCTTTCATGAGTTTATTTGTAAGTGACGCTTTGCTACTTCCACATTGAGGTGTGGATACGATGGTAAGCGACAATCGCATTTCTTTGTTCCTGGCTTTTTTATATACACATCCGTGTTCAACTTCACGTCATTCTGCTCAGTGCTGACCCTGTCCTAACCCCCCATGACTTTCACAGTCCTTCTGTCTGTCTTGAGACAATTCGTTGCTCATATGCAATGCACGTTTTTTGTTTCTCTCTCTGCCAATGTGTGCGTTTCTTTATTATTATTATTATTATTATTATTGTTATTATGAGTATGCCTCTTAAAGTCTTGTTGTGAGGCACTGGCCAACACCATGTAATGTTGTCAACTGGGCAGGCTTGCTCGGCCTCCAGCTAATCAATGGCAAGAACGAGTCTGCGCACATCTACGATGCAGTGGCTGTGGTGGCCCAGTCCATTCAGGAGCTCTTTGAGAAGGAGAATATCACAGAGCCTCCTCGAGGCTGTGTTGGCAATACAAACATCTGGAAGACTGGCCCACTCTTCAAACGGTGAGGCCAGGGATGAGCGCTGGCTAGCAGTCGCTAGCTTTCCAACCAACCAACCATCCATTAGCTGTCATGCATTACCATACATTACCACTGGTCTGGCACTGACAAGAGTGGAAGCTTTCACACCGCAAACATTGAAATCCCAAGCATTTGGCTTCTAAAACCATTCCCTGACTCCTCAAATTGAGGAATATTGGAGTGCAAGGACACAACAAGCCTGTTAAGTTGTTGATTACATTGGCCTTGTGAAATCTGGTGGTACCAATTTGAGACCCTTACAGGTGTCATTTCTGTTCTCCTATGTCTGTGCCTGCACAATATGTGCCATCCCACCCTACACAACACCATAATTTTTCCCTAGTTAGTCGTCATGTCTTTTCCCAAGACACACCTGCATCTCCCATCTCTGAATTCCTGCTAATCTTCCATTACTCCCAGTCATTGATAAAGTCTTCCTATGTGTTTAAATGAGCATTTTGTGCCTTTTCTAAAATGCCCCTCTGGTGTACTAGAGTGCTGATGTCATCCAAGTATCCAGATGGCCTGACAGGCCGCGTGGAGTTTAATGATGACGGAGACAGGAGGTTCGCCCACTACAGCATTCTGAACTACCAGAAAACCCGGCTGGTGCAAGTGGGCGTCTACAATGGCTCGCAAGTATGAAATCGGCTCAGCCTTTTTAATGAGCTGTCCTTCTGCTTGGCAGAAATATTTGGACAGCAGCACACTGTAATTTTATTGTAACACTTTAGCATAAGGTTAAAGCTTTCCATTTAGTGAGCCATCAGTGCACAATGAAAGCACATATTTATCTAGGTAAATTTTCATTAGAAATATTTTAAAAATTGGCCGGCACAGTGGTTAGCACTGTTGCCTCACAGCATGAAGGTCACTGGTTCGAGTCCCAGTTGGACCAGGTGGCATTTCTGTGTGGAGTTTTCATGTTCTCCCCATGTTCATGTGGGTTTCCTCCGGGTGCTCCGGTTTACCCTAAAGTCCAAAGACATGTGGTATAGGTGAATTGATCAACTAAATTGGCTGTAGTGTGTGAATGAGAGAGTGGTTGGGTATATCCCAGCACTAAGGGTTGTACTCTCTGGGCTGGTTTGTGGCAGTAATTGGTGCTTTATTCCACTGTGGTGACCCCTGATAAAAAAAGCAAGGAATAAGCCAATAAATACAATAAGATTTAATCGATTTTACAATATCGCAGAGTAAATTAATGTAGTGTAATGAATGAAGGCCACTGACAGAAAAACTATTTGTTCCAGGTTGTAATGAACACTCAGAGGAAGATTATTTGGCCAGGAGGGGAGACTGAAAAGCCGAAAGGCTATCAGATGTCAACAAGATTAAAGGTAGTTCATTGCAGGAATTTTAATACATCTTTTTGTTTTTTTTTGGCCAAAAATTGCATTAACATCAACTTCCTTTTTCCTTCTGGTAGATTGTTACTATTCATCAAGAGCCCTTTGTCTACGTGAAGCCGACTCTACGAGATGGAACCTGTAAGGAAGAGCACACTGTAAATGGAGTCAAAATCAAAAAAGTGATCTGCACCGGCCCCAACGAGACCATTCCAGGTAGTAATTGTGTCTTATATCATACTGTATGCTATTGTTTTGGACTGCAGTTGTGCTTTGTCTGGATCTGACTGGCTTGTATAAATACAGGTCGCCCCATAGTGCCTCAGTGCTGCTATGGGTTCTGCATTGACCTTTTGATCAAACTTGCATTCACAATGAACTTCACCTATGAAGTGCATCTTGTGGCTGATGGCAAATTTGGCACTCAGGAGCGTGTAAGTAATATGATAACTTTATTGATTTTTCACCTGCCTGAAGCTTTGCATGACTTGTTTTTATTCAAGGTCATGCCATAGCCTTTTCCCAGCTCTTCTTCACAGAGGCTGTTGAGAATCTGCTGAAATTTACATGAAGTAAAGAGCATTGAGGCATGACAAATTGCTTAGTGTTATCTTCCTAATACCAGGTAAATAACAGCAACAAGAAGGAGTGGAATGGCATGATGGGAGAGCTTCTGAGTGGCTTGGCAGACATGATCGTGGCTCCACTTACAATCAACAATGAACGAGCCCAGTACATAGAGTTCTCTAAACCGTTCAAATACCAGGGGCTCACAATACTTGTCAAAAAGGTGAGTTTTTATTCTTACTTTGAATTAGCTTTTATTTTGACATTATGTGTATATATCATTAAATAATATAGTATACATTAAGTTACTGTTTATTTGATTTAAAGTAGCAGTATCAGAACTGGTCCAAAAATTCAAATAAAGAAAAAACAAAAAAAACACAAAGCATTTCTGAGTTTGCATGTTCTCCCTGTGTTCGCGTGGGTTTCCTCCGGGTGCTCCGGTTTCCCCCACAGTCCAAAGTCATGCGCTACAGGTGAATTGGGTAAGCTAAATTGTCCGTAGTGTATGAGTGTGAATGAGTGTATGGGTGTTTTCTAGTGATGGGTTGCAGCTGGAAGGGCATCCGCTGCTTAAAACATATGCTGGATAAGTTGGCGGTTCATTCCGCTGTGGCGACCCCTGATTAATAAAGGGACTAAGCCAAAAACAAAATGAATGAATTTTATTTATATTTAAAATTAGTTTTTATTTTTCCATTTTCTGTTGAAGTCTCCTGCCAATAATTGCAATTATTACTTATTTTACATTTTATTTTTGTTTTTATTAGCTTATATATAAGATATATCATAAAATACTATAGTATATTTTCAGTTACTGTTTATTTGATTTTAAGTATCAGTAATAGAAGATACAGATACAAAAAAAGAAGCCATAAAGTTAATAATAAACGACATAAGACTTTTTGCATAAGACTATCTCTTTAAACACACATTACACCCTGGGGCCAATGAGAAATGATCTGGGGTCAGTTTCATTGCAGTTTACATCTTCAAGTTTCAAATAATGGTCTGAAATGTAATTAATTTTTGGAAAAATCTGCTGGGAACATAACTTTCTGGGACAGAAATAGTATTACAGTTTCTTAATTTAATTGAATTCCCTGAAGTGGGCTTATCTCTGTACACTGAGAAAATGCTGTGGTAAATCAATTGACTGTGGAGTACAGTGAAATCTATTAATACACCTCTGACCAGCACAGACGTCGACTCCATTTGATGTTCCATATGGCGATGCATGTGGCCATGTGGGTGGTGTTTGTTGGATTGGATAAAGCTGTGTTGTTTTGCAGGAAATACCACGCAGTACACTGGACTCGTTCATGCAGCCCTTTCAGAGCACTCTGTGGTTACTGGTGGGTCTATCGGTCCATGTTGTGGCGGTGATGCTCTACCTATTAGACCGTTTCAGGTAAAGGACAGTGTTTTATAATGTGGAAATCCTGTCATCATTTACCCAAACATCTTTTTTTTTCTAGTTAATATATTGTTGTTGTTGCTTTTAGCACAAATATAATGGCATATAAGGGTCTGCCATTGTTTCAAGCATAAAAACAATAAATGTATAATATAGCTGTGATGTGTTTTTCATGCACTATATTAAGTTAATACAATTATTAGAGCAAAAAAAAAAAAATGATCACGTATTTTATGCATGACTTACAGCAAGTGTCTTTCAGTGTTATACTAGTTTATAAAACAAAATACCTTGTCAGGCTTATTTAGAACGATAGTCATTTTCAGACATATAAACCACCCTTATACATACAAAACACTAAATTCTACCTATTTGTCTACAAGAAGTTTAGTCATTTATTCTCTTAAACATTTTAATGAGTACATGTCAGAATATGTGAGCAGTTAATTTTGACATGATATTGTAATATAATAAAATTTTTAGTTATTTGCATGTAACATGTTTTCTATGTATATAAAATGACTTATGTCATTTTAATTTGATGCGAAATACCAAAAGTCAGTATGAATATTCTTCAGAACATCTTTTGCAGATGAATCGAGTTTCTGTAAATTACAGGATTACATTTTTTTTAGTGGATGTTCCCATTAAAACTCATCCTTTGACAGATTTTTTTTAAATAACCAACCGACCATACAGATGTGAGAATGTAGCTCGGTATTAAGTATGTTGCAGAACATTCCAAAAGGTTTTTCCTAAAGCTTAACAGCGGTGTGAAATGTCTGTCTCTGACTGATATGTGCTTCGCTCTGCAGCCCATTTGGAAGGTTTAAAGTAAATAGTGAAGAGGAAGAAGAAGACGCCCTCACCTTATCCTCTGCTATGTGGTTCTCCTGGGGTGTACTTCTGAACTCCGGCATTGGAGAAGGTAGAAAAATCAGCAAGCAAATTATTATTCGCTCCATTTCCCCCCTGTGAAGCGCAGATATTGCTGACTCAGTGTTTGATTGATTGTGCAGTAAGCATAATATTCTTTATCGCTCTCACCTCCCCGCTTGCATTCACAGGTGCCCCTCGGAGCTTTTCGGCAAGGATTTTAGGTATGGTGTGGGCTGGTTTTGCTATGATTATAGTTGCATCTTATACTGCCAATTTGGCAGCCTTCCTAGTGCTGGATCGGCCTGAGGAGCGCATTACCGGCATCAACGACCCTAGGGTGAGCAGGAAATATGAAGCAGCATTACATGTTAGACAACACAATATCAAATAAGGCTGAAAATACATGTGTAGAGATTGCACATTTCACACAGCATAAAATCAACGCATATAATTAAGCTTGTCAAGGACACGTAATTACGGGTCATTTCGTTCACAAAGGTTATTTTTATGTGGCTTTTTTTTTCATCAGAACAGCCTACAGTAGGCCAGTTCTGTGATGTGGGCTGAAAACTGGCAAAGGAATAAATGTAAACCTTTGATGTAAAATTGCGAGTAATTGTATACTGTATTTAAAAAACAAATCTGATCCAGGATTGAAGTACTTGTAATTAGATTACATTACATTTTAAAATGCTTATATTTACATGATTATCTTTTGAATTTATTACACAATTACATTATTTACATTGTAAATTATCAATGATTTATTGATTTTCTGCATTGGTTTTTTTTATGTAATTGCCTTTACATTGGCATGTAGGTGAGCATATTTAATATACATTTTTATCAAGTGTTTTTATTTTAATAATTAAAAAAATAAACACGTATTAGCTGTAGATCACTCGCAAACTCCAGGTTGGAGTTCTTTAATGCACTTCAGGTTATTGAAAGCAGAGAAGGAAATATATTTCCTTTCTTTTATTTGTATCATCACGGTACAAAATATTTTCATTTCAATCTCTTTGAGAAACAGGGTGTGTATAAATGATTCAAATAAATGATCATTCAAAATGGGTAATCTAATAAATAATTACAACTTCTGTCATGCTATTTGTAATCAGCAACAGACAACAAATATATATGTAATCTACCGTACACCTGTTGTAATTAAATTCTGATTGTAATTTTTAAACTTTAATTTGTGACCCTGGACCACAAATCCAGTCTTATGTTACTATAGCCAAATATTTTTTGTATAGGTCATAATTATACATTTTTATTTTAGGCCAAAAATCATTACAGTATTAATTCAATTTTGGAAATTTCCAGCTGTAAATATATCAAAACTTAATATTTGGTTAGAATATTTGGCTGAGATGTTCACATAAAAATGAATATTTTAAAGTTCTAAAGCTGTCCAAATAAATTGAATGTGCATATTGCACATTCAATTTATTTGGACAGCTTTAGAACTTTAAAATGTTCAGTTTTTTTGTGAACATCACAGCCAAATATTGTAATTTTCTAAGAAACCATACACCAGTGAAAAGCTTATCTATTCAGCTTCTATGTGATGTATACATTTCATTTTAAAAATCTGGTTTTATGGTTTCTGGTCACACATGAGTTATTTACTTATCATTTTTCAGTTTTCTGCTTAGAGTTGTAGACACAGCATTATGACTTCACTCAACATTTTTAGGTCACACTCTATTCCCACCACTATTTTCGTCTTTAATATTTAATGTTATTACGGAGACGGAAAAAAAAAAAACAACTTCCAAATTTTGGATTTGCAGACACCAAACACCTGTTTACTTGAATTATTCAGCATGTTGTGAATCAACAGTCACTTCAGTTCATCTATGTGCAGTTCATCAAGACCATTTCTTTGTGTTTCAGCTGCGAAACCCATCAGATAAGTTCATCTACGCCACAGTGAAGCAGAGCTCTGTGGACATTTACTTCCGGCGCCAGGTTGAGCTGAGCACCATGTACCGCCACATGGAAAAGCACAACTACGAGAGCGCCGCTGAAGCCATCCAGGCTGTGCGAGACAAGTAAGTCATTTTTTTAATACTTCTAAAATGTCTTTTTTTATGTAAGGGTTAAAGTAAGGCTATGTCAAAAAGTAATCTAAATGTAATCTAATAATATCAAGAGATTTAATACTTGTATCATTATTGTTTAATTAAGTATCAAAGTTTGTGAAACCACAATTTAATTTGATGTTTAATGCACTTCATGTCATTTTTTTTTCTTATTTCTATCATTGTGGTACAGAATCATTTGATTCAAATCTATGTGAGAAAAAGGTTATGTCAAAAGTAATCTAAAAGTAATCTAAAAATGTAATCTAATAAATTATTTTACTAACAAGTCAACAATCAAGAGATTTAATACTTGTATCTTTATAGTTTTTTTTTCTTATGCCAGAATTATTATTTTTATTACATTTTTATTGTTTAATTAAGTACCACAGTTTGGTAAACCTTAACTGAATGGGTCTTTCTCTTATTTCTATCATTGTGGTACAAAATCATTTGATTCAAATCTATTTGAGGAACAGGTTATGTCAAAAGTAATCTAAAAGTAGTCTAACAAATTATTTCACTAACAAGCCAACAATCAAGAGATTTAGTACTTGTAAAATCATTAGTGTTTTTAAATATTTGTTCTTTTGTTTTTTGTTTTGTTTGTAATATTACAACACTCAGTTTAAGGTCCAGGCATAGATGTCGATGCCAGGAAGCGTGCGGCAGAGAGCCAGTCAGTTTAAAGGGTGACACACATTCCTCTTTTCTCAATGAGTGTGCAAAGAAGAGCAGAGAGAGGCTAAACTCCAGTTAGTGTGATACAGTACAGTATTGATGCTGAATACAAAGCAGGGGCAGGGAGCCGTATTTTAGAAAAGACCTTTGCTACTAGGCTGAACTTCTGTAATCTTCAGGAATTAGGTCTACTTAGAAGATGCAAATTCTCTGCTGTTGGTGTAAAAAGAAGAAGTGTAATCCAATTTAGAGCTGCTAATAATGTATTAGATGTTGAAAAAAGTGTAAATGAAGACAAAATATGTAAGATTAAGCACTCTTTGTTCAGTTTTCCACTGAAACAGGAGATTGTCTTCATAGATCATCCTCAAATCATGTTGGATCACATCGGATCATCTTCGGGCTTTGCTCAAACTTGTGCAGTTCATACAGCTTCTATTCTGCCATAATTCAAGTAAAACAGGGACAAAAAAATAAGGTTGTTATTGAACACTCTGGTCTTTCAATAACTGGTATTCTGATTCATTTAGAAACAAAGCAAATGAATGTTTATATAGTTGAAGTCAGAATTATTAGCCACCCTGTATATTTTTCCCCAATTTCTGTTTAAAGGAAAGAAGATTTTTTTTTCTCATCACATTTCTAAACATAATAGTTTTAATAATTAATTTCTAATGATAACAGTACATAATATTTTACTATTTTTTTAAGATACTAAAGGGCAGCTTAAATTATTCAGCTTAAAGGGCAATTTTAAGGCTTAACTAGGTTAATTAGGCAAGTTAGGGTGATTAGGCAAGTCATTGTTTAACAGTGGTTTGTTCTGTAGACAATTAAAAACAATATTGTTCAAGGGGGCTAATAATGTTGACCTTAAAATAGTAAAAAAAAAAATTATTTTATTCTTTTATTCATTATAAGAGGGGGCAGTACGGTGGCGCAGTGGGTAGCACAATCGCCTCACAGCAAGAAGGTCGCTGGTTCGAGCCTCGGCTGGTTCAGTTGGCATTTCTGTGTGGAGTTTGCATGTTCTCCCTGTGTTCCCGTGGGTTTCCAAAGTCCAAAGACAAGCGCTATAGGTGAATTGGGTAAGCTAAACTGTCCGTTGTGTATGTGTGTGAATGAGTGTGTATGAGTGTGTGTATGGATGTTTCCCAGTGATGGGTTGCAGCTGGAAGGGCATCCGCTGTGTAAAAACATATGCTGGATAAGTTGACGGTTCATTCCGCTGTGGCGACCCCAGATTAATAAAGGGACTAAGCCGAAAAGAAAATGAATGAATGAATATTCATTATAAGAAAGTCATCAGAGAGTCATGTTATTATAAAAATGTATTTACTTTTATTCTAGCCCAAATAAAACAAATACAACTTTCTTTAGATGAAAAAATATAATACTGTGAAAAATTCCTTGCTCTATCATCATTCGGAAAATATTCAACAAGAAAAGAAAATACTAATAATAGGGCTAATAATTCTGACTTTAACTGTAGATTAGTGTAATGAAACACCACTGCACAAATGTTTTGTTCTCAAGCTTCGATTGGATCTAGTTTTGTTGGAAATACTAATGAAAACATTTAAATCAGACATTATAGTGTCTAATATCTAATTCCGTTTTAACTGAAAATGTAAAAACTGAGCGTTGTGCCTGAAATGTCTCAGCTTCAACATCTTGCTTGTTGAACTGTTGCATAAATGAAGTATCACATTTGTGTGCTAAGAATTGGGAAAAAAGCACTCTTGCTCGTGTGATTATTTCTTATCTGTCTTAAAGGAATAACCCATAAAGGAATATTTTTCATGTTCATAACTTTAATTATAGAACCATTCTAAATTCAAAATTTATAATAAGTATCCTAAGAAAAAAAAGTAAATCGAGGTGTCACGTCTGACGTGTGCTGCAAGGAATGAAAAAAAGTGTAAGAATCCAAATGCAGTCTCTCTGGATTTATTAGTAATTCAAATTAAAATGTAACCAAAACAAAACAAGGAGAACTGGAAAACCCTCAGACATAATCGAAGTAACAATAGATTCGGCTTAGTCCCTTTATTAATCTAGGGTCGCCACAGCGGAATGAACCGCCAACTTATCCAGCATATGTTCTACGCAGCGGATGCCCTTCCAGCTGCAACCCATCTCTGGGAAACATCCATACACACCCATTCACACTCATACACTACGGACAATTTAGCTTACCCAATTCACCTGTACCGCATGTCTTTGGACTTGTGGGGGAAACCGGAGCACCCGGAGAAAACCCACGCCAACACAGGGAGAACATGCAAACTCCACACAGAAACGCCAACTGGCGAGGTTCGAACCAGCGACCAGCGACCTTCTTGCTGTGAGGCGAACGTGCTACCCACTGCGCCACTGTGAGGCCCACCCTCAGACATAATCGAAGTAACAATAGACAATAATTGGGATATATATATATATATATATATATATAGTTCAGACAATTAGGTTAAACAAAATGACGAGGGGGTGGAGACTAAATAACTAAGGTAATTAACAAGGGAAAACTCAAATGACAGGGCGTGACCAATTCAAACATGGAACTGAACAAAACTAAACAGAGAAACAATACAGGGAGCGTTACAAGGATCATGTGACACTGATGACAGCCATTACCTGAATATTTTACAATTGAACATATTTTTAATACAAAAGTTATTTGAAATTGTTATGCTGTAATAGCTTCTTGACTTTATCATTGATCAAATAAATTGAACTATTCAAAAAAATCTTTAAAAATTCCCATATTCCCACAGCAAACTCCACGCGTTTATATGGGATTCAGCAGTGTTGGAGTTTGAGGCCTCGCAGAAATGTGACCTGGTTACCACGGGCGAGCTGTTCTTCCGCTCTGGATTCGGTATCGGCATGCGTAAAGACAGCCCATGGAAGCAAAACGTCTCTCTGGCCATCCTCAGGTAAACCCCATCAAGATGAATTACCCACAGCACACACAGCTATGCTTTTGCTTGTTTTTCTCTTTTCCTTTCAGCTAATCCCTAGGCTTACCACAATCTGTCAACTGTTTCTAATTCTGGAATAACGGATTGTTTGACTGATGTGTCGGTTCTCTGAATTAATAGTTCCCATGAGAACGGCTTCATGGAGGACTTGGATAAAACCTGGGTTCGATATCAGGAGTGTGACTCCAGAAGCAATGCCCCAGCCACGCTCACTTTTGAGAATATGGCAGGTATGAGGCACCTATGATTGACTTTTCTTGTTGTCACTGTCATGTGACCTACACACGCACAGTATGTGTGTGCCTTACATGTATGCCATTGATTCTGCCATTTAGAGAATGAAATAAATTAATATATAACGGTGCAAAGTGACAGCTCCAAAATAAAACTTTAGCTAATCACAATTAATTTGTAAAAATTCTTTGTTGGGCCTCACGGTGGCGCAGTAGATAGCACGTTCGCCTCACAGCAAGAAGGTCTCTGGTTCGAGGCTCGTTTCTGTGTGGAGTTTGCATGTTCTCCCCGTGTTGGCGTGGGTTTCCTCCAGTCCAAAGTCCAAAGACATGCGTTATAGGTGAATTGGGTTAGCTAAATTGTCCGTAGTGTATGAGTGTGAATGGATGTTTCCCAGAGATGGGTTGCAGCTGGAAGGGCATCCGCTGCGTAAAACATATGCTGGATAAGTTGGCGGTTCATTCCGCTGTGGCGACCCCAGATTAATAAAGGGACTAAGCCGAAATGAAAATGAATGAATGAATGAATGAATGAAATTCTTTGTTCTTTTAATCTTCTAAAAATGAAAATTCTATCATCATTCACTCACCTTTATGAGTTTATTTATTCTGTTAAACACAAACAAAAATATTTTGAAGAATGCTGAAAACCTGTACCCATTGACTTCCATGGTAGGAAAAACAAAGTCAATGTTGGTCAACTATGAAAATCAATGGTTGCAGGTTTTCATTATTGTGTGAACTATCCCTTTTGCTAAGAACTAAACAGGACAAGACTGCACAAACATGGCTTCCATGTCACACTGCAAGATCTCAGCTGTCATAATGGCAGACTGAATGACAATGAAAACATGCCAAAGAGTTTGACGTCATCTATCCATGACACTTTCACTATCCCGCTTTCTAAAATGATACGTCACAGCAAACATAAACAATCAGTAGCGGCAATTTTGCAAAAAACTTTTTTGACATTTCCCCGCTGTCAGTTAAAGTTGTCGTGTGGATTGCGTAGCGGTTTTCATACTGCAGGAAAGTGTCTGGAATTTTCTGACACTGCCAGAACTTCATTGGAGGATAAATCTGATTGCTATGGCCATTACGTGACTGTCTATGAGCATGTCAACCCAAAGATCAAGAATCACATATTTTAGCTTGGGATTTCAGGAATCTTTTAGGGTTTCCCAAATTTGTCTCAGACCACCAAATCGTGGCTGAAACCCCACAGTGTGAGGGTTTCAGCCACGGATAAATGTCCTAAACAGAAAATTAATCAGCAAAATTGCAATTATCTTGAACCTTTCAGTAATAGTAAATCATCCAATATCATCTTTTGTCTACTGGTTTATAAATACTCTGAATTCTGGCATACTACTCAACTAACATAGTATTATAGAAGTAGGCATATTCACACACAAGATCTATCCGCTGCCAACTTAGTTTAGACTCTCTAGAATTAAGGAAATGTGTTTTCATCACACAGGCGTGTTCATGTTGGTGGCTGGTGGCATCGTCGCCGGGATCTTCCTCATCTTCATTGAGATTGCATACAAGCGACACAAGGATGCCCGCAGGAAGCAAATGCAGCTGGCCTTTGCAGCAGTTAACGTCTGGAGGAAGAACCTACAGGTACAGTCGCCTCCAAACTCTTGTCGGAAAGAATTAGAATAAAAAATAAAATGAAACAAAACAGGCCAATCTACTGCTACCCAATGGGTTGCAGCACAGAGTGAAGAAGTCTCATAGATTTCTTTTGGTCGCATGTCTGTCATCCGTTCGTGATGTGACTTAAAGGTCATGATGAAGCACAAATTAACACATCACCAAAAGGGCAAACTCAAAAAAAAGAACAGTCAAATGAGGCAGTCAAACAGCAGTTAATGGTGCAGTGAATTAAAGCATGCCAACACATTAATGCATGCTGAGTTAATGCTGAATGGATTTCTGCTGTACAAAGGAATACTTTAAACTGTTTTTTTTATGTTTTGATGCCAGTGACCCCCTAATCTGATGATTCCCTTTCTAAAAATCTATATTTATGTAAAGACCTGCTTTTACTCTTTGGAAAAATATTTATTTACCACACTTTAGAACTTACAGTAAGTGTCATATGATCATTCAGCTCGGAAATCAATATAATATTATAGAATATGCAGTTGTGCTGGTCTTAATTTAACTTTCATTTGATTTAAAGGATATTGACCATCATTTTGTTAATAAACTCTTGCTGGACCCAAATTACTTTAGTACCATTAGGTATGATGATTTTAAGATTATTGTCTTATTTAGAAATCTCCATGCCTTTTCTACAATATCATGTTTATTAAGTTTATCAATGGGTCTTTGACATTAAAATGATTTTTAAAAATCATTCATACCCCAAAACGGGCATGTAAAAAATAATAAAGAGTTATGTTTTGTTTAAAATACAATATAATTGTGAACATCTGCTGAATTCATTTAACCTCTCAGTAGTGCAAAAATGCCTCAAGGTAAAATACATGAACATCTGGCCATGGAGCACTGAGGTATCCAAAAAAAGAGAGTGGTTCTCCATGGAAAGACACATCCCTAACCATCCAGTCGAAATGCTCAGCATGATAAAGCAGCTCCTGCAGCTTCACTACTGCCAGTGGCCTTGCTTTTATCAAGCAGCTTGACAAATTCACACACGCGTAATTTGCACACACATACACAAGGAGCCTGTGATGCTGCTGTGGAGTGAGGAAGATGCATGCTGAGCAGATCGGCTCAATGTCCCCGCTGGGCTCCAACCGGGATCAGAGCGTCTTCGTGCCCTATACAGATCAGTGTCTGTCTATCCGCTGCTGGCTTCCAGCTGCATCCATGCACAATGGGTCACGGGCCAACAAGATACTCGGATGTTGGTGGAAAGTAACAAGGTCAGCCCGTTTGAGACTTGAGACCTTGCACAGCACATGACCGCAGCTCTAAACTGCTGTGAAAGTTACTGCGTTGTTAAAGTGAGATTACTTTTCCAAGTCATTGAGCGCGGCCTTGTTACTTTAGACCCATTATTAGCAGGCATATATTTCACCACAAGGCAGAATAGACCAAATCTAGTTAATGCATCAAGTGTCAGTGCAGTATCAAAGCCGACAGCTATCTGATTGATTTCACACATCAGAGAGTCATGTTATAGGGAGTTAAGTGTTTTAACCTTCGGGCTTTACCGCCTACTTGAGTCACAAGACAATGCTGTTTGGTTAATACGCCCACAAGTGCCACCCACGTCAAGTCAGAGGTCCGGCATTGTTAAAGGCTCATCATTTGAGATGAACAAGAAACTATATTTGACCCCAGACGAGGTCTTCTTGATGGATTTTCCTCCTACCGTTTATCGAATAAAGGAAATATAATGCTTATATAATTTAACGAGCCTCCCATGTAATCCCCATCAGAATGGTAAATATGGATGTTTAACTGGTGCTAATGGCGGCCGATACGAGCTGATGAATAATTTCTCCCTGAAAGCTAAAATCAATTATTCCATGCAAACCCCAGCACCATCGTTCCAGGTGCACATGCGATGTATGCAAAAGTCGTACACACACAACTGCTTCCTGAATGCATGAACAGGCAGATCTGCCTAGGGTGGATTTGCATTTCAAACCAGAGAGAGCCAGAAGCAGATCAGGAGCCTGTGTGATGTGGGCTGGCTGCCCACTCCAGAGGCTCTACCTCATCACAGGGCTTTGAAATGCAACGGATGAAAGCACTGAAGGTTAAAGGAGCTCGTACGGTCACCGTTTCTAAAAATAATTAAAAAAGAATGACAAAATGCATTATGTGAAAGCAGATGAAAATCTTATTGTGGGCATTTTTGTGTCTTGTTTCTTTTGCGATGTTGTTTAAAAGAGACAGTGACTAATGATTCACAAAAGAATTTTAGAGCTGTTTAATGCACTTTACTTTACAGAAGCATGTTGGTTGGTTTTAGCATTTTTGGTTGGTTTAACATTATTGTTTTAGAAAGAAAATGTTTTAAAAAAATATAGAAATCTGATTGTATAGGTGTGATTATTTATATTCAAGTTCCCCTATAATGTAAAAGGTCCAGAGTTTTATAAACCAAAGTGAATGACAAATGAAGTTTTTGTCTCTTAAAATCAACTCTAAACCATTAAAACGAATAATCAGCAATTGCAGTAGATGGAGGTTCGGCTTGAACAACTAGTTCTTCCAGTATTTTATATTAGACTCAAATTTATAAAAAAAAAGATAAAATTAATGCAATCATACAGCGTATACAATTGCTAAAGATTTAGAAAAGTAATAGACAGTGATAGACATTTTGCTTCTGACAAGCACTGTAAGGTGTAGACCACTTATAGCAAACCAGGTCATCTGACCAATCAGGCTTGCAGAAAGAAGGGCTTCAGTCTTCAGTCAAGTCATTCGACACTCGTTAACAATGAAGCCATGCCAAATGTACATTAAGAGATAATTATAGTGATATTTGTCCTTGAATGCATTGTTGGAGAACTTCAAAATAAATAAGTGGGGGACAGCGCAGTGGCGCAGTGGGTAGCGCTGTTGTTGCACAGCAAGAAGGTCGCTGGTTCGAGCCTCGGCTGGGTCAGTTGGCATTTCTTTGTGGAGTTTGCATGTTCCCCCTGTGTTCGCGTGGGTTTCCTTCGGGTGCTCCGGTTTCCCCCACAAGTCCAAAGACATGCACTATAGGTGAATCGGGTAAGCTAAATTGTCTGTAGAGTATGTGCGTGAATGAGAGTTTATGGGTGTTTCCCAGTAATGGGTTGCAGCTGGAAGGGCATCCGCTACGTAAAACATATGCTGGATAAGTTGGCGGTTCCTTCCACTGTGGTGACCCCTGATTAATAAAGGGACTAAGCCGAAAAGAAAATGAATGAATATATGAATGAATAAAATAAGTGGGGAACTTTAAACAAAATTTGTCCATAAAATTCAAGTCATGTGATACATGAACTGGTTGACTAACCTGTTCCATACACTGCTGTCAAGTAAAGTGCAGTTGCAGATGGTTACATTTTGAGTCGCTCACTGTAGGGGATCAGACACACACTCCAAATGTGCTAGACAATGAGGGAGTGATGGTGCCAGCCAAGGTCAACTGTCATGTCATTCATTTTGCATTCCCTTTTTGGTTCCATGTATTGCATGTCTTCTGGTTGAATTCACCACCCCCCTTCCCGACGCTCTCGTCTACACTTATGAGCCGCACACACCACCCTTCCTCCTTCCTTCATACGCCCATTATACCCTCAACGGGTTATAATGCAGAGGGACTGTGTTAAGTTTCAATTGTTTATTGATAAGTTGTCCTTTTTCTCTGAAAACACCCGAACATCATCTCCCCTTTAAAACGGAGCCTGTTTTTTTCCCCATCCGATTTCGTTCATTTTGCTTTTTTTTCCTTTGCTAATGCTTTGGCTTTCCATTTTTATGGAGTTGCAGAACTGTGGATGAGTGCGGTCTGCTCGCACGATCCACAGCGGTTCTTCTCCTTCCCTCTCTAGAGTGCCAGGACTGTAAAAGTAAGATATATTCTGTACACATTCTCACTCAGTCTATGCCAGTGTCCTCTTTCCTTATAGAGCGTTGTGGGTGCGCATAAGCACCGCTCTGACTCACAGCCAAGATGGAGATGGAGAGTGGACAAGAACCGCCATTGTTAATTGTGATTAGCACCAAAATGAGCAGGGTTAGAAGTGCCATTCAGTCGTCTCAGTGGGTGGTGAAGGTTGGAAACCAAGCACGCTCTTCCAGAGGGCACGAATAATTGTTCTACATATACTGTATATTTATTTTAGGATAGGAAAAGTGGTAGAGCAGAGCCCGACCCCAAAAAGAAAGCCTCTTTTAGGTCCATCAGTACCAACCTGGCCTCCAACATCAAGAGACGTAGGTCGTCCAAAGACACGGTAAGAAGATTAAGAAAATGACGCCCTGCCTGTACTTCTATTTTCTCGCTCTCTTCCTCTTTCTCTTCCTCCTCCTCCTCCTTCTCCTCAGCTTGCTCTGTTTCTTTCAATTTCAATCTCTTCCTTTCTCCTGTCATCTCATCTCTCCTCTCCAAAACAAACGTCTCATCTCAGACTATCTTCACCCTCACACATGGAGTTACAGTCATGGCCACATGTCTGTCAGTCAGCCATCTATACTCCATCCAGACATCTGTTGGGAAAGCCCAATCAGGGATCTAGCTGCCAGGGAAAGTGTGCAGAGGGAACCAAGGAGTAGATTTTTTTTGGTGGGGGGTTTACTGTGGGTTTGACCTTCTAGGAGGGGGTGAGGTAGCTTCTTCTTAGCGCCTGTGCTGGTCTTTCTCCTGTGCCTAACCTGGATGTGACTTTACTTTATGCTCTGTTTTTACCTTTCCTGTTGTCCTTTCTTTATGTGTACTCGTGTGTCTCTCCTCTCATCGCTCGGTCCTGTAACCGTTATTTCCATGTCCCTCATTCTCCTTTTTTATTGTCCCATTTTATGTGGTTGCTCTCACAAAGTCACCCTGTATGCCTCCCACGATGCACGGTATCGCCATTAACAGCCAAACGAGACAAACGACGCTAAAATAACCTGTGCTGTTCCCCCGGCAGGCCTGCACCGCCATTTATTTTTAACCATCCAATGTTTTCTTTGCAGTTTTATGAATACAAAAACCTACTTTTCATTTTCAGGAAACGCTGCTCAGATGGGTCTACGTTTACAATGTATTGAACTCTCAGAGCGAGAATCCCAAATGAGTTTGTTCACACAAACGCCTCCTCACTGTGATTCCTGGGTCCCGCAGGTTTAATAAGACGTAGCTCTCAAACTAAACAGCTAGCAGCTCTGAGGATTCAATACAAACAAATGTGCGAGCACAAATACAGACTAATGCATTGAATTGATTGTTTTAGACTGAATTCAATTGCTCACTGGGTATGGCAATGATTGACCTGGAGCTTTGTTGCACACACCTCTACTTGCAAAGTTATTCCGATTGGCAGTTCATTTGCTCGACGGTTTACAGAGAAACATTTAAACCCACATAGGTCACATTCCAGTTGGTTTCTTCTTCAGCTGGTCACAAAGGTGAGGGTGCTCACAAAACTTGATATGATATACATGATGAATTTAGAATAGGCGCAGATTAATGTCACTTTTGGTTAAAGATTAAGCAGCTACACAGTGACCAAATGTCTTTTTGAACTGATGTTTACCCATCACAGTCCTAATCATCCTTTTCTTTTTCTATCAGTGTTTTTTATAAATGGATTTGAATGGCGTTTTGAATGTCGGTGTCCACACCACATGCCACACTGCCTCTCTCTTCCTCTACCAGCATGACCCTTCTGGTTGTTGTAGAATAGAGCTCTTATACTGTTCCCCTGTTTGTAGACAGGGGGCGCTGTGGTTATGACTCACAATTGATTCAGAACACCATAAAAAATAATTGCTATGAGTGAGAGAATCACAACACCCACTGAAGCCACTTTATTTTGAATATTTATCCAAAAGTATGAGCCATAAACATGATTTTTTTTTTATCATTCTCAATGACTTAAAGGAACAATTCATACAAAAAATGTACATTTGTCATGCTTTACTCTCAATCATTGTCATTTAAAGACCTATATGATTGTTTTCATACTGTGAAACCTTTTGAAGAACATTTGGCCAACAGCAGTAAATCCTCTTTTTGGTGCATGCTTTAAAGTAGTTTAAAGTAAAGTGGATTAAATAATTGTCAGCCAGCATAACAAATATATTTGTGCAAAAATTGCATTGACTTTCAAAGACATTAGGTCTAATTTTGGTGCCTGTTTTAATGCATGAAATAAAATAAATGACAAAATATGAGTCAAATAATCCAAAATATCTTTCGTGTTCCACAGTACGAAAGTAAATCATACAGGTTTACGATCAAGGTGAGGGCCAGTAAATGATTATCTCTAGAGGAACAATACTCTTTCATGAAACATAGTCCTTTCTACAGCCCATCAAAATAAACTTTCAATACAATACTTCTCCAGAATCATGGAGACATTGAGGGTGAAATCTGTATCAGGCGGGAATGAACTGCACCTTGTGCTGCATATCAGATCCGACCGTCATATTTCATTAGGACAGTTACCATGGCGACAATACTTCTAGGTCAGGTAAATTATTAGCCGTAGGCCAGGAGACGGAGCGCTCTCATTTGTGCCATTACAGCTTTCCTGCGCGGACAATTTCGCATTGATATATGATAACGGTTTAAGCAAGCATATTCATTTCGGACTATAAGCTTGAGCAATGATCCTTTAAGAAAGCAAATTGTACAGTAATGAATCCATGACCTCATTCACTCTATTTATCTTACCACTCAGTCCAAGCAGGCCTGTTTGTAAAATGCTGGCAAATTATTCAGCATGACACGTGAACATGGCTCAGAGTGGGTGGAGAGATTGTCTCCGTCATAACAACGTCAGCCTGGTTACGAGAGGTACAGTACATATGTAGGATTCTGCCAAAGTATATATGCTCTTACTTTTTTTTCTTTTTTTCTGTTTCCCCCTCATCTATAGCCATATCCCACGGACATTACGGGCCAGCTCAACCTGTCAGACCCCTCTGTGAGCACAGTGGTGTGAAAGTGACGAGAGAAAGAGAATTGACAGGCAAAAAGAGAGAGAGAAAGAAAGAAAGCAGAAGGCGGTGGGCTATGAAACACCTTCAACACTGTAATTTGAGCAAAATCCACCCCGTCTGAGCTTATGCACACTGGATATGAAACTCCAATGGACACACTGTGCCAAAATCAACCACACTGGAGCAAATCCACACTGCCACACAGTTCACACCAGACCAACACACTCACACATACACACACACACACACACACAAAGTGCTTCACTTTTTACAATTTTTTGCACATATCTAAAAGAGTTTTTGTGAAATATGTAAATATGCATTCAGACTTGTGTTTCACCACATTAGGTCAACATTCAGTCTTCACCAGAGAAAATAATGAAATAATACTGAATTAGTTTTTCACTTTTATGATACGGACATTGTTACAGTACATATGTGATACACGTCTTTCTACCTCCACCTAAGATATATGTAGCTTATCTCAACACTTTGGTAGTGTTTTGATGTTTTCCCAACTAAAAAGAGCAAACTCTGAACATATCTTTCGATTGGAAAAAGTAGGTTATGGTAGAAAATTGCGTTACTATAAATAATACTGTCGTGAAGGGCACATTTTGATCATCGTTGCACTTTGGTGTAAATTTCTTCATTTTTGACTCTCTCTCTTCACTGCCATTTCCTGAAGTGGTCCAGGTTGCTTTTTGGACACATACTGTGGATTTTTAATTCTCTGTTTATTTATTCAGTTGTGTTTTTTAAATCTTTTGTAAAAAGAGCAAAAAAAAGTATCACTTTTTTTTTTTTAAATGAGAATGATCTATCAGCATATAATACAGGGGTTATTCAGCCAGGGGCTAAATGTAGCAAATCTGACCTTCTTTGAAATCTGAAAAAAAAAAAAATAGAGCACGAAAGGAACCCATTCATGATAAAAGAGTGGCGTAGATGTGATGAAGCAGTTATTATTACAGGGTGTTTTGAGCTCAACCTTGAACCTTGCTTGAAATTCCTTGTAATAATTTCTGTATCATTGTGTGAGCTGGTAGCGTGCGTCTTTTTGCTACCACAATGGGGACCTTTCCACACATTATATATATATATACATTTCATGATCATGATGTCATTATTATATATGAGCAGTATTATATTTTGTCTGTGTAATAACACTAGATGCTGTTTCCATTGTTTGTTGTCAAGCTTTTGCTCTGTGGACTAGCTGGCAAAAGTGATCATTTATAATGCAAGTCAGTCGTCTTTTTATGTGGGCTTTTAAAAGTATACTGAGCAGTATTAGGGGAGTCGAAGTATTAGATCGCTGTATAGATCGTTTGTCTCAAACAATCAATCTGAGGGCTTTGCTAATATCGTGAGAAGTTTAGAATGTGAACTATGCGTACTGTAACTGTTAAGTTATGGAGCTGTTTTATAAGATGAACACATTCATAGATTTTAGATTCAAATTGAGAGGTTTTTTATAGAATAACATACAGTTAGATTAATATCAGGGTCTGGTGGTCTTTGTTTGACAGTATTGTTCTGTTGGGACCGCAAAAAGTCCAGTTTTACTGTGAACATGACTGTGAACTGGTTTATGTCAAAGTGAAATTCGTTATGAGGCGTGTAACGTGTTAAGCAGATTTGCAAGATTCATAAATATCAAATATGACCTACTTACAAACACGCTACGTCCATCAAGCTAATATCTAATGATGTAATTGGAATCTGATGAAAATGGTGTCAGGAATGAATTCAAGTGTGTGACCTGAAGTACTTACGAGTCTCAAGAGGAAGCACATCTTTGACAAACAAAGCAATGCAACCTGTCCCGTGTACTGTTGTGTGCAAACATGCATCCTCTCTTAGAGCTTTAAAATATTGCAAGGTCATTTTAATCTGCTTTCACCATGTTTTTTAACCACCAAATGTGCTTTTGATGACTATTCCAATACTGTTTGTGGACAAAAGAAAACTCTGAATTGAAATGCAAACAAAGATATATGTTTAAAAATGTATAACTGCTATACTCCAGTGTGCCAATAAAATATGTATCAAACGAGAAAAAAAAATCAAACCTGGATTGAATAACTTCATTCTCGGGGTTCTCTCTTTTTAATAAGAAAGACGAAGGTTTCAGCAAATCAATATCTTCATATTATTTTCATAAAGGAGTACTAGAAGCGAACAGAGAAAATCAGATATGAGGATTCACCACAAGATTAAGAGCAAAGGTCAGTCTGCTTTTTTCTATAATTAACTATGAACTTTCACCCACTGAATGCACTGTACATTTTTCTGTGCGAGTGCACGACTAAATACTTGGTGGAATACCAAGCAGATTGCTATTTGTGATTATTTTCTACGTGTTACGCATTTCCTTTGTGATATGTTTCCTAATATATTATTAAATGGATTTATCACAATGAACAAAAATCAGTAGATGAAAAAAAAGGCAGTACCACCCAAGAAGCTGTGGTTTATGGTGAATTTATAACAGGCATGTAGGCAAGACACCGAGCACAGTATTATTTCATATAGCCTTTCATATAGACGGAATTTCATATAAGTTTCACAAATAACAACAGTTTCTTTGGTGTGATACTGATAGTGGAATGGCTGCCAAGAAACAGTCAGGTGTAGAGTATTTTTTGAACACATTCAGATCAACTAACCAAAAACCAAGGACCCAAACTAACCATTTTATAAGGATACCCAACAATTTACAAATACTGTTAATTTCACTTAGTCTTAGGCCATCCATTATATTATATTTTCTTCAGTAGAATATAATGTGCTCCTTGGTGATTCATAAACCGCAAGTCAACAGCTACTGTTACATTTTCCCTTATATGTGATTAATATTATGAAGTGAAAAGATCAGTCTGTGCAAGAAATTGAACATTAATTAAAACATTGTTATCTTTGACCTCAGCCAATTATTTCACTTCTCAGTGTATCATCAGGTATTGGAATTTGTTTTGTATAGTTATTGCTAGTAAAATTGAATTTTGAGATATCTCTAATTAGATTTCTGCTCAGCAAAAATATTATTTATAGATATGTCTAACTACAATTTCCACTAGTCAAAAACTCATTTGTAGATATCCAAAAATATTTTCCAATGGAAGTGAACAGGACAATACGTTTAGTCATAATCGCATACAGTAGATATCTCTAATGTATATTATAGTCAAAACAAAACTGCAGATATCTTCAATGTATACTGACATTTTTCCATCCACTAATCTTATCCACATTATGACTATTGCATAAAAAATGCGATAAGAAATGCCAAGATGGCGATAGCTTTTGAAAATGTGCATAAAAAACGTATGCGCACAACTGAGTAGGATCATCTTTTTCTCTGATAAGAAAAAAAACTGCAACGAAAACACATTTACCGAATACATTCCAGCATAAGCACTAAAGTCATGTGCTAACAAAAATGGTGGAATGTGACAGGTATATTTGGGTGGACGAAGAGGTCCAAACATTTTAAAATGTAATATATGACGAAGAATTAACGCAATTCATCCGTCAGTATTATTACCTCTTGAGCGGCTGCATTCCCAAAAAGCAGTCTCACACCTCCCAAAGTCACTGCGCAATCATTGCATTTCATCTTTGTCTTTTCAGGCTTAATTATATAAGACAAAAGGCCCACAGTGGCATCTACTATCACACCGAGTTCCAGCTTTCTTTTTGATTTTTGGCAACGATTTAGTTCTTTTTGACTCATTGGATGGAAAATGTGTGCTGTATTTGCAAATGTTATAACTCGAATCTTTGGATGGAAATCATAGCTAGTATGACATTGTAGATTTCTTTATTACAATTACAATAGTCAAAATTGTAAAATATTCAATTCAATTCAATTCATCTTTATTTCTATAGTGCTTTTACAATGTAGATTGTGTCCAAGCAGCTTAACATAGGAGATTAAAGTAAATTGAAACAGTGTCAGTCCAGTTTTCAGTTTAAGTTCAGTTCAGCGTGGTTTCATTTTTACTGCTAAAAGGAGGAACAAACTTCACCAATTGACGAGAGTGAAGGAAAAAACCTAGAGAGAAACCAGGCTGAGTTGGGCATGACCATTTCTCCTATGGCCAAACTTCTTGTGCAGAGCTGCAGTCTAAGCGCCGGAGGCTGGAGAAAGCTGGACGTCCATCGTGGAGAAGCTGCAGGTGGGAGAGGTCACTGGCTGGTGTACAGGCTGACCCTTCAGGATCAATGCGAAGACTCGTCTTTCACTGGGGTCTTACAGGAATCAATCTCATGCTCTCCACTCCTCCATGACCACCACAGCAGCTCCTCAGAACACGGCCTGGTCCAGGATTATGGAAACCTCAGGAATAATAAAACAGACTGACATAAGCGCAGATGTCGTTCAAATTATAATGTCTTAGATATCTGGAATTGGAATTTTGACTACAGTAGTCAACATTTGAAGTGGATCAAAACCTTTCAGCAAATGTGTCCAAAAACTATTAAACAACACCCATTCTCATCTTAGGACAATTTTGAGAAACGTTTTTGATCCACTTCAAATGTTGAGTACGTTTCCCAACCCTGTTCCTGGAGGCACACCAACAGTACATATTTTGGATGTCTTCCTTATCTTCATTTCAGGTTTTGGAGTCTCTTCTAATGTTCTGGGTAAAGTTGCACCAGCTGATCGTAAGTTCTTTCTTAAACTGGAACGTAGAGTCCACACTAGGGGCTTAGTAACTACTAGCTAGTTTGTAACCTAATTTGTTCTTACTTCTGTTGCACCACATGTTCTTAAGGCAAAGCGTAGTTATTAGGTCGTAAGCTCTCCATAAAGTCATGCGTAGTCGCAATAGAATGATGTAATATCCAATAAAAAGCATTTCAATTGTTAAACTACTTTAAAATTCTGCAACTAATGCATCTACATATAACTGTCGTATGAAAATTAAATTAAAAATTACATTTTTATAGCACATTAAATTACAGTCAGTCACTAACAGACGACGTGAATGCACACCTCCATTGCGAGCCGTGAAGGCACACGAAATACACATTTTATATCCTACATATGAAAGAGAAAAGAGCAGGAAGAAAAACTCAGTCATGAAGAAATTCTCATTTTAATTGATGGATACAATTAACACAAAACACTCCTTGAAAGAAAATAAAACTCTTCTTTCATAAACTGAAACAAATGCAAGATTTGGGAGGAAAATAAGGCTGTGAGTAAAGGAAGATCATTCTTCATTATGATTGCGAGTTCCTAAATGTAAACTAATCTTGCTGTCGTATCTTTTCAACCGTTATACATGGGGGAAGGCTGCCGTAAATATTTAGTTGGAACGTAGTGTAACGTTTAAACTAAGTTCAGTGGTGCAACACAAAAATATTTAGAAATGTGTACGTTGTAACTTAGTCTCCCTTTAAGTTACAACTAGGCTACGTCTTAACTTACACACTGCTGGTGCAATGATTTGATTCAGGTGTGTTTGATTAGGAAGAGGTTGAAAATGTGTGCTGTTGGTGTGCCTTAAGGAACAGGGTTGGGAAACACTGCTATAGTCAAAACTAATCTTGCTGTCGTCTCTTTTCTACCATTATACATGGGGGGAGGCTGCCGTAAATATTTAGTTGGAATGTAGCGTAACGTTTAAACTAAGTTCAGTGGTGCAACACAAAAATATTTAGAAATGTGTACATTGTAACTTAGTCTCCCTTTAAGTCACAACTAGGCTACGTCTTAACTTACACACTGCTGGTGCAATGATTTGATTCAGGTGTGTTTGATTAGGAAGAGGTTGAAAATGTGTGCTGTTGGTGTGCCTTCAGGAACAGGGTTGGAAAACACTGCTATAGTCAAAACTAAATTATACCTAGTACAGCAAAAGGTAATGTTAAAATAAAGTATCAATGTTAAAATACTAGTACAGCATTATGTTAAAATGGCTTGCCACAATCAGGAGCCACAAGCATTCATTTTGTTTGGCCTAGATATGTTTTTTGGACCCATAAAAGCAACTTATATTTTCTAAACCACCAAGGCCAGTTTCAGCTCAAAATCTTCTTTAGCTTCTACTGAACAAAAGAGTTGCCTATATCTTGAATAGCTCGAGGGTGAGTATATGAACAGCAAATTTTCATTTTTAGGTAAACCATCCCTGTAACCCAGCGTGTCCACATTCATTATTCAAAAATAGATGAAATATGCCACAATAGTTTCAGTATCAGTATCTTGGCTTCGCTCTGCTCTCGTGGGGATTTTGCACAGCATGAGAGCACACACAGCCATTTGCTTCACTGTCATGATCAAAGCACAGAACCACTGACTAAATCTATTTTAATCTTTCTGAAATACGTGGATGGAGTTGTGAGTTTTATTACAATATGTAAAAATAACAGCGTGTTTGTTTATATCTACATCCACTGCTTTAACAGTCGGATGTATGAAAGTAATAATGTTAAAACGACATCAAATTAATTATCATTACACAATCCGCCTCTCACATTAAACAGACATGGTACCAATCTGGTTTAGAGAAGGTGTTGTGCCAAGACAGGAGAGGAGGAGCTGCTCTGAATCTGTTTGTTTTGGCATTTTGAGCAGAAGTAATCCAAACAGGAGCACAGGTCGGTGAATGGACAAACCCTGGGGCATCTCGCAACCTGACGCGTGTTTGTCTATGTGAGATAGCAATCCTACGGCTTCTACTGGGCATCAACTGTAAAGGTAAGCTTAATTTTGGTGTTTGTTTGCAATTGTGCTGTTTTTTTTTGTTTTTGTTTTTTTATTGTCGCCAAGATAGATGGTGCAGTCCATTTACCTTTCATGATTATCCATGCAGATTATGTGACATTTAAGTTTTTCTGACGAAGCCCTTTCGGAGACACTAAAAGTGCTAAAAGCAATAGTATTATATTTTAAAATACTAATCATGAGGGGATTTGCAAGACACACAAAGTTAATGTTGGGGAAGCTATTGAAGTATTTACATTTTTGAAACACTGCTAGCTAGCCACTAAATATACTGAAGTTAAGGAGCATTATGCGTTTTCAATAAATAAATTATCCAATTATAACTGTTATAAATTAATCAGAGCCTTGACATGAACTTTAACGGGTCAATTTATCCTAATTATGTACAGCAAAAACAACCAAATTTACATAATCAAGTTGAAAAAGTATCTACTTGACAGAGGGAGTAATATCAATGAATCATTTTTGTAATTCTGTTCCTCATTTACTATAACAAATTATTCCAAAATCTATGAGAGGCATTTTGATGAACCAGTTAATTGAACCAAAGGCAACATAAAAGCCCACTCTGACAAACCAATTCATTCCAACTCTATTTATAAAAAAAGATGACCACTGGGATGAACTTCTATGAATCTGATGATCTAACTCTACATGTACACTACAGTGAAACAGACATTACAATTTGAAAAATACAACCGCTCACATGAACCAGTGTACTATGGTGAATCAGACATTTTAACTCTGCATATTCACTACAATGATTCAGAAGTTCCAACTGGTTCCCTACAATAATTCTAACTCGTCATAATCACTAAAATGATATAAAATATGAAAAATTGGCCAATCAGATGAATAGACTGACTAAAATGAAAAGAAACCTCTCATCTTTTACTCAACCTTATGTTGTTCCAAACTCATAAGACTTAATTCACCTTCAGAGCAAAAATAAAGATATTTGTTATGAAATCCTAGGATTTGCAGTCCCTCAATTTAAAGTACATTCATGCGAATTGTGGAGGCTTCACATTTGTCACAAGATTTAAAAAAAAAATCCAAATGACCAAGCAGTTTAATCCATGTCTTTAAGAGACGCAATAGCTTTGTATGATGAAGAGCTTTGATTTAGCTTTTTATTCTTATATAAACATTGAACAGTAACATAAACAGAATATCAGTCATACCTGCTTGATGTGCAAGGTTAAACATAATTATTTTTTGTACTTGAATATGAATGCTGTAAACACTGTTCGATGACCCTTTTATATGTGAATTAAGGTCCATGTTAATATTATATTTTGGGTAAGTAGACTTTCAATGGATAGACAAACATCTCACAGATTTGCTACAAAATATTGTCACTTGGAAGTTTGGTACAAAATGAGAGCAGGTAAATTAATTACATTTTTTGTATTAAACTAACCTATTCTGATCGCATCAAGCAGCTTACTGACTGAAAAACTACTTTAAATTACTACTTTAAACACACACACACACACACACAACTAGCACTGCAATATGGCTGTATATCAGCACTGCTGGGATGCATCCAGCTCAAGGCCACAGTCTGCAGCAAAAGCAATTGCCAATTCAAAAACGTTATTTTCCCCTTATTATTCCGTTATTATAAATTATTTCCTTGCATAATTTAGAGTATTGTAATGTCTTAGTGATGACACATCTTGCACACAAGTAAATATATATATGGCAAAACAAAATCCATCTACAGTTACATCTCTTGATTTCTGAGAGGAGTTAATATATATAGCTAAACATGAGAAATATTCGGATGTAGTAGTCTCTCAATTTTCAACCAGTTACTCCCAAATTCGGATGTAGTAGTCTCTCTATCTCTATTTTCAACCAGTTACCCCCAAACGCTGATTAATTCTGAAAGGATTAGGCTGTTTTAAAATGATACACTTAGCCAGTCCCGTTCAAAACGAAACGTAAAATTCACCTCGTTTCTGTGTTCGCTTGTTTTCCCCACAGCAAACAGCTTGTATAAACCTCTGAGTACTCCTTATACAATGAGTACAGCACAAACAAACGCTTTCGCCGTGTCTCTGTCTCCCGTGTTGAAGAGGTCTCTGTGGAGGTACACTAGTCTCTCTGATGAGGCCTGTCAGAACCGATGCTGCCTGGACAAACAGCGCCTCCTGCTGCTCAGCCTGGCGCTGCTGGCCCTTTGCGGCATGGTGCTGCTTCTACTGTGGAACTACCAGTGCTTCATTGTTAACCACATGTGCCAGGACCCGGAGCACAGTTCAGAGTATGTGCTGTTTGATATGGATGAGCAGCGGCTTTCTTCATACGGACCAGCCTGAAGCTGTGAGGTTGAATAAAGCGGCGACAGCTGCTTACAAAGACTTCTCTTTCCAAAGGGCAAATAGAGACTGAGGGGGGAAGAAAGAAAGAAAAAAAAGTATAGAGAAGAAAAGGGTCATGCACAGAGCCCTGTATCTACTTCTGGGCTATTGCTTTTATCTTTAAACTAACAGAAAAATTGCTGTAGTAATGTAAAGATGTATATCAAAGCATATTAAATCTGTCTGAATGATGGACATAAGTGGAATGTTAGTCATTCTAATATCTCTGTTTAATGTTTAATATTGTAAGTGTGCTTATAATTTATAATGCACAATGCACATCCTGTTTCAATAAATAAGACATAAAACGTCTTGGCACACAAGGACAGTTTTCTTTGATGAATGACCCTGCGTGTGCCTAGTTCCAATAGGCTAAATGCTCTGCTCTACAGTATGAGCTCAGCATGATAACAGAGCTGTACACCTTTAATGCTTTTGTCATTTGTTTTTACCATGCTTGTGACACAGTTTTATTGCAGCGTTCACAGATAAGCATTGTTGAAAACCTCAAGATAGCTTTTTCCTGTAAGACAACCCGGATAACAAACGGATGTGTGTGCTCTTCACACATATTTCACATGTGTGTTAACCACCCAAGCTAAACGGAAAAAACTAAAGGTGTTCATCTGAACTCTATACAAGTAAGCTATAACTTCTACTATGAGCTAAAATGACTGTCAGAGTTTGTGTTAGGAACATTTTACACAAAAATGTGTTGGGTTTTTTTGTAACAAAAGGTTGAGAGGCTGTCATGAAGAGAAAATCAGTGCAATAACAGTCAGAATTACATTACAAGTGTATGTGGTTCAGGTATTCCCTATGTCAAATTTTTGTAATATACAAGTTACTTATGAATATTTTTGTTCCGTTGAGAAAAACTGCTCAGTGATAAAACAAATAATCAGTTTGTACTGCATAGAAGTCATTGCGTCTATGGAAAGGCACCCCCAACAAGAGGAAACAAAGCATGTGTTTCTTGGGAAGCATTTATTTGTTTTAATCACTAAGTTCAAAATAAATATTGGTGAACGTTCCAGACAAATATTCTATATAATCATGTTTGGATTAGTATTGCAACGTGAATTAATTAAACCACTCTAGCATGCATTCAGACAATAGAAGGTATGCTACTGTATCAATAATAAAAGTATATTTCTAAAACAAAGGAGGTTTACATGTATTTGGGGTACATCAAATGTTATGTAGATGGAAAATTATCATTAAATATAGACCTTTTTTTTGTTAAGCAACTAAACAAAGGTTTTTATAATTCTGTACGTTCTTTGTTTTGTTATAATTGTTGAACAGTTTCAATTTAGCTAAAAATTACGAAAGATTTAAAAGACTAGGGGATGTTGTCAGTAAGTGACTGAACAGGATATCTACCCAGTACCCACTAAACAATAACCGTTGCATTTTTGTCATTCATTCATTTTCTTTTCAGCTTTGTCCCTTTATTAATCAGGGGTTGCCACAGCGGAATGAATCGCCAACTTATCCAGCACATGTTTTACACAGCGGATACCCTTCCAACCGCAATCCAACACTGGGAAACACCCATACACTCCAAGCCAAATTAGCTTATTCAATTCACCTATACCGCATGTCTTTAGACTGTGGTAGAAACTGGAGCACCTGGAGGAAACCCACGCCAACAAGGGGAGAACATGCGAACTCCACACAGAAATGCCAACTGACCCAGCCGGGGCTCATACCAGCGACCTCCTTGCTGTGAGGCGATCGTGCAACCCACTGCGCCACCGTGAATGCATTTTTGTCATAGTTTTAATAGAGCAACTCGTTACACGCTGAATAGACTCAAGTAGTACATAAATGGTCTGATTTATCGCCTAACATAGTTTCACAGCGAGAACCTGTTGCTTCACGGACACATGAGGAGGAACAATACAGTGCCGTGCCCACTGGTTTTACCGCCTGCCACACGTCACGGCAGTATATAGGCTACCAGACGCTCCAGCGAATGTCGTCGCTGTCATTTGTCTTGCGTGTGTCGCGTGGTGAAGATGGTATCCACGGGCAACCGGCAGCAATGCCAGATCATTACTGCCACCGCGGCTCTGTTTCTGGCAGTCGGCGGGATTCTTCTGCTCGTCCTGCCTGCTGAGGACACCAAAGGGTCACCAGGCTTTATGGTAGGCTAAATAACATCTTTCTAATTTATGACACACACCGTCTGGCTGCAGATCCGACAGAGGGGAAGAGGGAGTGTTTCACATTCCCCTGACAGTTCACGGAGCACGTTATCATGAGAAACATTGAGCTTCTTATCGGAATGGTGAAGTCATATCGATCAGTTTCCGGTATGCTCATATATGAATTATTTTGATAGATACTGTCTAATAAGGACCTCAAGGTTTTCTAACACGCTGAGTTTTGTTGTTGTGGTTTTTGGTAGATTCACAGAGAGACTATTCATTCAGAGTAATGAGTATGATATTTGGTATAAAAATGTGAGAGGTAGCTGTTTTGACAGCACTTCAGAGGTAATTTGTATAACATTAAAGTAATTATTCATTCATTCATTTTCATTTCGGCTTAGTCCCTTTATTAATCTGGGGTCGCCACAGCAGAATGAACCGCCAACTTATCCAGCATATGTTTTACACAGCGGATGCCCTTCCAGCTGCAACCCATCTCTGGGAAACATCCATACACACCCATTCACACTCATACACTACGGGCAATTTAGCTTACCCAATTCACCTATACCGCATGTCTTTGGACTTGTGGGGGAAACCGGAGCACCCGGAGGAAACCCACGCCAACACAGGGAGAACATGCAAACTCCACACAGAAACGCCAACTGACCATTAAAGTAATTAAAGTAATTAAATAACAATTAAGATTAAAACAAATCACAAACAATTGGAGGTGAAAGATTGTGGAAACTTCTAATTTTGCTTTATCAGATTTGGAGAACCTTTTGGATATATGCAGCTTTAAAGAAAATATAATTAATGAGTTAAGACATCAATAGAGTGATTTTGAGTAACATTAAAGCCATTTAATTACACTTAAGACCAAAAATGTGAAAAAGTCAAGGGGTTAACAAATTTTGATAACTTCTAATTTAGCTTTATCAGATTCGATGAGCCTGCGGGATATCTGCAGCTCTTTGCAATATAGCTGCATGCTTTCTAGAATATAAAACTAAGGAGTTAAGACGTTACCAGAGTGAGTTTGGGGTAAATTTTAAGCTATTGTGTGTATAACATTAGACACCATCACCGAAGTTGTAATGGTTTTAATATACTATAAATACATTACAAATCATCACCTTTTAATGGTTTATTTTATTCAGTTTGTTATTACAATTAAATTTCCATTACAATTACTAAAATCATTAGAAATTCTATGAGGGTTCCAGTTGTTGTTGTTTTTTCAGCAAGAAAAGACGGATATATTAATTTAACAACATGTAATTTTATCTTTTCAAAACATTGTTGAAGAATTGCCACTGTTACTTGAATGTTGAACAGAATGTTACTTGCTGCAACTAATAATTAATATGGTATGACTTAGTTCCTAATAACAGAGTAACAGTTATTGATCATAATCACACTTAGTCACACTTAATCTAACTGACAGGATAATTATGGTTTATTCATTTCTATATTTTCAATTTATATTCTACATATATTTAAAGGAACCTAAAGTTAAAATTATAATATGTATGCG
>CAIGQW010000350.1:4376930-4392217 GCA_903798125.1 Danio choprae | reverse complement strand
GTGTGTGTGTGTGTGTGTGTGTGTGTGTGTGTGTGTGTGTACACACACACACACACACACATATATATACAGTCAAGCCTGAAATCACTCATTCCCTTGACAAATTCTGACTTAAAGTTTTTGTTCAAATGTAAATAAAAGCTAAGAAATATTTTTCTTTTCTTGTACATAGTCTTATTATCTTTTGGGAGACACTGTGTAATTTCCAGTCAAAAAAAATTGCTTGTTGAATAAAAGTAACTTCTAAATTTAAGTCAGAATTTGCCAGGGGTATGAATAATTCACTTCACTTCACTTCACTTCACACACACACACACACACACACACACACACACACACACACACACACACACACACACACACACACACACTCTTTGATATTTGGTCATTTTTGAAAGTAAATTTTTTTTGGAAAACTAAAAAAGGAAAAATGAAAGTAAGGAATTGTGATGACCAAAATAGATTCATTGGGGATTATCTGGAATATTGAATAATAGATTAATTTCTTGCAAAGATGTAGAAAAAAAAATCTCATTTGGGTCACTGCATCATAAGCTTAAAATGCAGAATTATATACAATCAAAATGTGAACAACATTTCTGTTTGCTCTTTTGTAGTTTTCTTGGTGTTTGGATGCTTGCATCAGGGAGAAGTTTGTGGATGCTAAACGGGCCCGAGAGTTACAAGGCTTTCTGGATGGTGTGAAGAAAGGCCAGGAGCAAGTGTTAGGGTATGAGATTCATATTTAATTCTACAAACAAGAGGCAACATGGTGTACAGATAAACCTATAGACGTTTACAAATGTAACACTGGCTGTCTGTGTTTTCCTCAGTGACCTGTCTATGATTCTCTGTGATCCCTTTGCCTGTAACACACTGGTGTTGAGCACCGTGAGGAACCTTCAAGAGCTGCTGAGTCAGGATGCCCTGCCCAGAGTAAGACATCCAGCTTCATCTCTGCACTACAATCCATATTTCTTGTTTACATTGATTTAGTGTTCTTCAGTGTTGTTAATGTTAACTAAAATGTTGCACTGCACAATTTATTAACAATTAACTAGTATCTCAATGATTATATATATAATATTAAAATGTTGAATTATCTGTCTGTCTATATATATGTAATATAATGTTTGGTGTTTTAGTTAATGTTGACAAATCAGAGCTAGTGGTTACACTAGAAAGATTAAAAATATTTTTAAACAATTCACATAAGGTTGTAATAAAATTAAATATAAACTTAAGCAAAAAATATGAAGTGTTTCTGAAAAGAAATACTGAAGAAATACTGAAAATAATGAAATGTATGAAGAAATACTGAAAAATATAACCAAATGTTTTCTCATTAGTGGAAGTACTAACATTTCTAAAGCTGAATTAAAATAAAACTAAATATGAAGCACAACAAAATGATTGAAATGAATATTAAAAACTGATGAAAATAAAACCTAATTCAAAAATATGAATGCATACTGTAATAGTATATAAGTAATGCTCAAATATCTGTGCTGTGTGTGGATGTGCAGGACAGTCCTGACCTTCTCCTTCTGCTGCGGATGCTCTCTCTGGGCCAGGGCGCCTGGGACATGATCGACAGTCAGGTTTTCAAAGAGCCCCGAATGGTAAGATCAGCCCTCAACAGTCTAATGTTTGAAATGGATTTGTCCTGTTTACACAAGGTGGGTTTTGTTTGCCATCAGGATCTGGAGGTGGTGACACGCTTTCTGCCTGCTATGATGTCGATAGTGGTGGACGACTACACGTTTACTGTGGAGCAGAAACTGCCGAGTGAAGAGAAGACGTCTCTCACATATCCCACCACCCTGCCCGAAACCTTCTCCAGGTGTTTGTTTTATCCCACACTGCTCCTTAATGCTGCACATTCAGGAAGCACTTATTTTAGTCATGCAACCAAATAGAATAAATAAATAATAATAATAAAAAAATATATAATAAGAACTAAAACTACACCCATGTGTGACGCTTGTCTTGTGTTTTTAATGTTCATAGTACAAATCTGAACTTTGTTTCATCATTTTATTCAAGAAAACTTGCATCATATCATATACAGACAGGAACTGAAAAGTCTTCTCTTAGTCCCTTTATTAATCTGGGGTCACCACAGCAGAATAAACCACCAACTTATCCAGCATATGTTTTACGCAGCGGATGCCCTTCCAGCCGCAACCCAACACTGGGAAACACCCACACACTCTTGCATTCTCACACATGCCAATTTAGCTTATTCAATTCACTTATACCATGTCTTTGGACTTGTGGGGGAAACCGGAGCACCCGGAGGAAACCTACACAAACACCGGGAGAACATGCAAACTCCACACAGAAATGTCAACTAACCTAGCCGGGGCTCGAACCAGCGACCTTCTTGCTGTGAGGCGATTGTGCTACCCACTGTGCCACCGTGACACCCAATTTAATTTAATCTAATTTAAACATTTATTATTCATAGTGTAACATTTAAGAATACATTATTAAAATACGAATTCATGACTGTTAACATTAGTTATGCACTCTGAGTTAACATGAACTAACAATGAACAACTGTATTTTCATTAACAAACATGTGATATATTTTCATGTTAGTAAATAATTGAACTAATACAACCTTATTGTAAAGTGTTACTGAAATTTAATCTAATTGGAAGCTTGACTTCTGCCAGAACCCAGACTTTTTAGTTTTGGTCCACAATTGTAATTTAATTGGATTATTATTGTTTTTGTGTATGATCTTAGGTATATACTGGAGAACAGGGTGGCATGTGAGATTGGCCTTTACTATGCTTTACATATTGCCAAGCTGAGGAATAAAAATGCTTTACAGCGGCTTCTGCCTGCACTAGGTGAGACTCCTATCAGGCTCCTATCAGTTTAAATGGTAAAGCTGCGCACATGCTGATCCCTTTGTCTGTGCATTTTCAGTGGACACCTATAACGACATGGCATTCGGAGATATATTTCTCCACCTGCTCACTGGTCATCTGACTCTTCTGTCCGATGAGTTTGGAACAGAGGAATTCTGTACTGCTGTCTTTGATAACTTCCTACTCACGTCTTTCTCAAGGTCTGCATCTTTTCTCTTTTTTTTAAATTGCTATTTTTACAAAACATAAAACAAAAAAAGTCTTAATAGTAGCACATTAATCAATTGTAATGCTCATGACTCTGGTTTGTTTTGATTTGCAGTAAGGAGAACGTTCACAGACACTGCCTTCGCTTGCTGAATCATCTCCATCAGAAGGTGCTGCCGTCCTACATGGAAACCTTGATGAAGACACTTGAACCACCAAAACAGGTATTTTTAAAGGAAACAAGACTCGCTAGCTATGTTTCCATCCAAAGAAGCAAATTAAACGTATGCGCAAAGCTGGAATATTGCATAAATATTGTGAATAAAGCACTGTTTCCATCCAATGAGTCAAAAAACTAAACAAAACCGTCACCTTCTGATAAATTAGTGCTAAATATCAAAAAAGAAAAACTGAATATGCTGTGATAGGAGAAGACACTGTGGGCCTTTTTTCTTATCTAATAAATTACTTGCACCTTAGAAGACAGCTATGAAACACAATGAATCTACGGTGGATTTTAAAGGCATGAGACCACTCTATCAATCAATCAATCAATTTATCAACCTTTATTTATATAGCAGTTTACTACAACCAATGTTGACCAAAGTGCTTTACACAAGTAAAAACAAATTATACAGCACAACTAAAAACTGACAGTGCAAAACAATACAAAAAATATCAATAAAATACAAAGAAGTGTCAGTGCCATGCATCAAAAGGCAATTTAAACATGTGGGTCTTAAGCTTGGCTTTAAAAAGTGGCAGCTCAGTGATTGTTCGAAGCTCAGTAGGAAGGGTATTCCAAAGTTTAGGACCTGCCCCTGCAAGAGAGCAATCATCCCACTGCTTGTATCTTGACCAAGGGACTTCAAAGCAGAAGTTGGTCAGCAGATCGCAAAGCTCTGCTGGGTTTGTAAATGTGCTAAATTTCGCATAAATAAGTAGGAGCAAGGCCATTGACGGCATTAAAAACAAACATCGAAAAGTTTAAAATCAATTCTAAACTTAACAGGGAGCCAGTGGATGGAGTAGAGAATTGGTGTAATGTGTTCACTTTTCCCACTCTTTGGGAGTTCAGCCGCTTCAGACAGTTCTGGGAGGTAATTCTGAACCACCTTGATGACAGACTTTGGCTAATAAGAAATTTTAGAGTGAGTCAAACAAGATTTCAGATGATTTAGAGTGTGGTCGGTTTGCTGGTTTGTTCAATGATGCTGTCCCATTGCACCCCTTTTATCACATAATCTCTTATAACAAAATCACATAAAATGTGTTTCCATTATAGTTTATCCACATTTTTTCTGATCAGATAAAAAGTTTATCCTACTCAGTTGTTCATAAGGTTTTTATGCTTATTTTAAAAATTTTTGTGCATCTTGGCGTTTCCATCAAGCATTTTTTTAATGCAGTATTCCAAAATGCACATAAAAATAGGTGGGTGGAAACATAGCTCATTTCTGTTTGTTGAGACAATAAATGAATAACTGTTTGTCAACAATCTATTTATGAAATGATCTGCAACTCCACATGAAAAAGGAAAGTAATATCATTTGTTAAAGGATACAAAAGCATGTTTTTGCAACTGCATGCAGTGTTGAGGCCAGGCAAGTACATTAAAGGATTAGTTCACAACAAACATAAGAATTCTCAGACACCCTCATGTCGTTCCAAGCATGTGAGACCTTTGTTCATCTTCTTAACAAACATTATGATATTTTAGATAAAATCTGAGAGCTCTCTCATCCTCCATTGACAGCAAGGGTCCAGAGACATTCAAAGACCAGAAAAGAAACCAAAAACATTGAATCCAAACGTTCATATGAAGCTTCAGGAACACTTTTGTGTGCCATAAATCTGTATAAACAACTTTGCTTGTGAATATCTTGTCTTCTGCTTTAAGTCAGGGTGTATGTTTACTACGGGCAACAACGTTTTTTTTGGTGGACCTTTAAAAAAAAAGTACATGAGCTCTTTTGTTTTTAATGTTGTCATGAAAAGTCACTAGGTGGCACCTCATCTACTCATGGCAGTGGTTCTCAATTCCAGTCCTCGGGCGCCCCCGCCCTGCACATTTTGTATGTCTTTCTTACTGAAGACACCTGATTCAGATCGTCAGCTCATTAACAGAGAGATCCATGAACTGATTCTTGTGTGTCAAATAAGAGAGACTAACAAAATGTGCAGGGCGGCGGACCCGAGGACTGGAATTGAGAACCACTGACTTATGGGCTCAAGTGTCATTTGTGTAATATTATATGCTGTTATTGTATTCATTAAAATTTAGTTTCTTTTTTCATGTTTATGTTAGTACATTTATGTGCTTTTGTTATTTTATAACCTTTTTCTAAATAGATATTTTAAAAAGTAAGTTGCATCCAAAGTAGTGACATACAAACAAGCAATTCATTATAAAGAGGCAAAAAATATAATATAATTTTGTGTTGACAGAAGAGATGAGTGTTTAGAGCAGGGGTCACCAAACTTGTTCCTGGAGGGCCGGTGTCCTGCAGATTTTAGCTCCAATCCTAATTAAACACACCTGAACCAGCTAATCAAGGTCTTACTAGGTATACTTGAAACATCCAGGCAAGTGTGTTGAGGCAAGTTGAAGCTAAACCCTGTAGGGACACCGGCCCTCCAGGACTGAGATTGGTGACCCCTGGTTTAGAGGATCATTTCTAATAGTTTTCAATTTTAGTTCAAAATGCAAAACTGATAAAAGTGTTCTATTACTTTTTTTTTTTATTGATATACTTCTTGTGACATTTTGTAGAAAAACCAGATAGTAACCAAATATAAATTTACCCAATCACAGAGCAGTGAGTCAGTGAAGGAGCTGTACACCCTGCTGAAGGAGAAGCTGGAGGCCTCCAAGAAAAGCCCCCCGCAACCAGAGGAAGCCCCTTCTCTAGATCTCGGCCTTCATCCAGTTACTGTGCCGCCGACACCCTCCACCCCCACAACCCCTGTCTGACGGAGAAGGGACGTCAAGCACACCAAACAGCAGCAGTGTTTGAGTGGAAGTGTACGACATGTCTAATGGCAGAAAGACTGAACTAAATGTGTCAAATGGAACTGTGTGGTTTATGTGACTTAGTTTTGTTATTTTTCCTCTTTTATAAAGGTTGTTTTAAAAGCGTTTTCCATTTTTTGCAAATCTGTGGGCTCGACTCTATTTCAATTTCTACACTTCTTTTAAGAAAATGTAGTCTGGTTTGATGAATGAGTTCTATAGTGTCTTATGTACAGCATTTCTCATGGTTGAACGGGATTTGCTTTGGATTGTGTCAGTGGCAAGCCCTCGTGTAAATAAAATAATTGATTCCAAAGTTTATAGTGTGAGTCTTTGTGTCTCTGCAAAACACACTGTTGTTTTGTACTTGTAATAAAATATGTGCATAATTAAATTAATGAATAAAGTATGAAATGTTGCACTTTTCACCTGTAGTGTCTATAAAGCACATCAAATTCTCAGGTTGTCCTCTGTGCTGCTGTCTCCACCTAGTGTTTCTGCATCATTTGTCCTGGCTGTGATGGTCTTGTTGATTTGGTGTTTTCTGTGGTACTACAAATTAAATATAATAAATATAAGTGTATAGAAACAACAGGAAATTTTGCAGTCAGTTACAAAGAAACAGCTAGTAACATGTTAAATTAACACATTAATGGTCTTCAATATATATTACAGAGTCAGAAAGTAATTTTTTGTGGTTTAGAAAATTTAATAGTGCATGCATGTCAACAGAAGAGGACAGATAGACATGTAAATAAATGAAAAATAAAGTAAACAATACAAATTTAAAAATTATATATATATTTACACACACAACAGTTCTGTTTGGTTCTCGAATCTGATTGACTGATAACAGCACCTAGTACAGAATCTTCATCCTTGTGTATTACTCAGCCCACATACAGCGACAAACTCTACTTGACAAATATTGCAGCTGTTGGACAACATATTGTACTTTTGAGGCCTTTAAAGGAGAGAATGTAGTTGTTTGCGACTATGCTGTTTGTTTATAAGGATAGTGCCTGTTTTAAAATATTTATAATTTCGGAGATTTAACGCGTCGACTGAGCAGAGCAAAGAAATTGACGGTTGATGATCCGCCACAAGATGGCGACAGAGAGTGTATAGTAAGTCATCAGGGGAGGACAACAGCTGAACTACAAACTGAACTTTTAAACTATAGCTGAACAAATCATTATAGAACAGATAAGTGACGTTCTAGTCAATCTCTCTCTTTTTTGTATTTTGTAGTGTTTGCTTTGGATTATTCAGGGGTTAAATATTGTGATAACCCATTTGCAACAGAGAAATACTGCGAAATCTCTGTAGACTGATGGCATTTCATGCCGTTCAGCCTTATAATCTAAAAAAATGTGAGGAAAATCAACTGTTTTGTCATCACTTTAGACATTACAAGAGAATCATTCAAATACTAGCTCTAAAGTAACGTTTGTGAATTAGCAACTGCTTCTGCAGTTCTGACGTCAGCTGCAGATGTGAATGAGTGGCAGAATTCAAGTAGTTCCTTGTACAAAAGGATTTTTGAGACTCTACGTGTTTTCTTAAACACAAAAATTTTCTTAAACACAATATCACACTAGTAGTAGTGCCATAGGGCTGTATATCATCACTGATGGGGCACTAAGGCACTCGGCCTGTGCCCTCAAGCCAACGCACACCTCCCACCAGTGTTGATATACAGCCATATTGCACTGCTACTGGTGTGTAATATTGCTCATATATATATAGTTCATTATTGACTCTTTTAATTACAAATAAATAAAATAAATATATGAATTTACAAATAAGTTGCTTTTCTGGTCACAGAAACCATAAACGGTAAAGGCACTGTGTTGTAACCAATTAAGGAGTTTTTGGACCATTTTTGAAGTAGAAATAAATCTAGTATTTTACTGGAAAAGTATTTCAAACTGTTAACACAAAAATTTTTTTAAGTAAACAAAATAGTAAGTAATAGAATTAAAAAGTAGTTAAACATTCCCTTTTTAAAATGATCTCTATTTTCTGATGGAATAAAAAAGTTTTTTCTATTCTATGAAGATATAGTGAGATAATATACTGTATAAAAACTTTAGTTCTTGTATGTTGACAAAATTATGATTTTTTTTACTCTTTATCCATGCACCATTGTAATCTCTTCAATAATTTTTTGGTGTTCTGATTCATTCTTAACATAGTCAGTTGCTATGAACTCAGACAAACAAACAAAATAAATTCCCATGATCAATGACATTTAGTTTGATTTACCCGGTTATCACCTGGTGGAAAATATGGTTTACATGGTGTCTCCCCATGTGAGAGAAATAAACTGTAGTAGTGTTAAAATCTTCCTCAAACTGCTAACAAGTGTTCACTTTCACTTTCACACTTGTTAAAGTAAAGAGGAATTGATGAAGTATATAAAAGGAAGACATAACCACATGTGAAATTGAGAAGACACCAAGCACCCAGAGACGATGGACGTTTCCTCTTTTGAAAAAAAGCCTGTTTACTTTCAGCTAGACTTCATTCTGGTTAAAAAAAGAGACTTCATTCTAGTTAATCAACAGATGTTCTATCTGGATTATTTTGCTTTAAATGTTGATTTGTTTTACAATTACAATGTACAACTCTTTACAACTTATTTTCTCTGTCAATTATTGGACTCTGTCATTCTGATTTAAGATAAATCACAGAAGTCTGCAGTATGTGAATGTGAAGATTCAGCTCAAAATACCCCAAAGCTTGTGTATTAAAGCTTGTCAAATTTGGGTTTGAGCAAAAACACATACCTAAATGAAAGTGAGCTGCCCATACAGAAACTCCTGTAGGATTTTAGCTGTATTTGCATGGGTTCTGCAGGAATCATGTAGGACTTAATAAAAATCCTGCAGGACAATGTACAAAGTAAAGTAAAGTGCAGGGATTGTATGTACTTAATGGACGCTGTAACATCCAGAAATTGTAAAATTCTTGCAGGATGTAAAAATTGGCGAATCGGCGTTGACCATTGGCTGAAGAGAGCACTCTGATTGGTTATTCAACAACCAATCAGAGCGCGAGTGTGACCTAGTGAGCAAACAATTCAAGTCAAGAAAGAACTCAAAGAGGCTGGCTGTAATTTCGCAACATTTCTCAAATATTTGCAAACGATATAGATTATTAGATTATCAGATATTGCAGAAGTGAATGCCCCCATGATGAGTGACAATTACTGTGATGATGGTAATAAACGCTGCCTTGTTAACAATTTGCACGCATGCATTGGAAGTTACCTGAAGTAACCTATACTGCCCTCTGTGGGTGCAGAATGCGCTCTCTCGTTTCAGTTGGCTTTCGTTCATTTGGTGTGTTCATGTGCAGCTTTTTGGTCCAGACAAAACCAGATGTGAGCCGACATGAAGCGAAAACACAGTTGGGTCTCGTCGGCACTAGTTGTTTGGTGTTGGCTTGGTGTGTGCCTGTCTTTAAGGGATAATTTTAAAATTGAGCTAACACTTTTTGTGATTACGTATGATGAATTGCTTGTTGTATTCTTTATTTGTATGTTGCTTTTTGATAAAAGTCTCTAAATGAATGCTAGTAAATAAATGTAAATGGTTCATATAAACTGTATTTTTTAGCACCCGTTTTACTTAAGTCAGACAGAAAATTAGTGTTTGTGAACATAATGTGGTCTGAGAATTCTGAATGTATAAAAGTTTCAAATGAAAACATGCATGTTAATTTTGCAAACAGTTATTTACTAGTGAGTGTAGTTTGCAAGTCTCAGATGGGCAGAAGCAGCTCCTGGTTCAGTTGGCCGTCCCTGTTCTGTCAGTTCAGACAACATCAGACTTGCCTCACAGCACCAATGCTGCCTCATTCCATTATTCATCAAGTGTTACAGCTGTTCAAGGCATGTTACATCTGAGGACTCTGAGGCTGACAGTGTTCTGCTGAATATTTTCATACGCTGATGGCTAATGGTACTAATACTATATATACAGTGTGTGTGTATATATATATATATATATATATTCATTCATTCATTTTCCTTAGGCTTAGTCTCTTTATTCATCAGGGGTTGCCACAGTGGAATGAACCGCCAACCTATCCAGCATATGTTTTACACAGTGCATGCTCTTCCAGCTGCAACCCAGTACTAGGAAACACCCATACACTCTCATTCACACACAATTTAGTTTATTCTAATCACAGTCTTTGAACTGTGGGGGAGACCAGAGCACCCGGAGGAAACCCACGCCAACATGGGGAGAACATGCAAACTCCACACAGAAATTCTGTGAGGCGACAGTGCTAACCGAGCCACCGTGGCGCCCATATATAAAGATTTTATATATATATACAAGTACAGTATGCATCTGGACATTTTATTTATATATATATATTTATTATATATATATATATTTTTTTTTTTTTTTTTTTTTTTTTTACATTTTGTTCTGATCTTCCACTATCTGAAATGGTCTAATTATATATATTTGTCTGTCTTTATGTGTAAAAGCAGCCAATGTGAGCAGATGCAACACCTCAGCTATTCTTAACAAGTTATTCTTATCTGAACGTTTGCAAGCACCTACCTTGCATGGACCAGTGACGCCTACATTAAAAATAACATCTTAGTTCACTAATAATAAAAGGAGAATATTACAACATTTCACAGGAAGTCTTCACTTGCCATTGCCTATATAATGCCTTCAGAGGTGCAGGCAATTATTTATTACTGATGTTCAAGCTGAACCAGGCTTCTCTCTGATCGATTTTAAAGGTAACAAAATTTGCTTATGTATTCAGTACTAAATATTTTTAGGGAATAGAATGCACTTAGGAGCCATTCTTAAATAGTAACCTCACATGACTTTTAAATTCAAAGAATGAAATATTATGACAAAACCATGGATTTGTATTTTACAATGCTTTTTTGGGGTGTAATGTCCCAGGATACATTTTTCACAGCTGGCATCTAAGTTTTGTTATAATTTTCTTTTCTTTTATATATATATAAAATTGCTTAAAGGTTATAATTAACAACAAAAATATCTAAATCTGAAAGTAACCAAAAACAGTTTGAATTGTAATAGTGATTTCATTACAAAATAAAAGAAGAAAATCAGCAACTAACTGTATAAGTTCTACCTGAACTTTTCCTGGCCAGACCAACATAATTATATATTCCATAGATATATGGATCTAATAAGTTGGCTTTCCCCATGTAAAATGTATTTTTTTTTTTTTACATTTAATTTTAATGAATTATAAGAGTAATGTTATTACTGCTTCTTATATTTGGACCCTCTGTTTCTTCCAGATGAACAGCTCAAATGTCACCAGTGAGTTTTGTCCCATAAAGCCTCAACACATCTCCATTTCTGTGCTTTATTGTCTGATCTTCCTGGTGGGATTCCTGCTGAATGTCTTCAGTTTATGGGTGTTCACATGCAGGACACTAGTGTGGAAGTCTGGCACTGTTCTTCAGTTTCATCTTGCTGTCAGTGATGTCATCATATGTCCTATGGCACCTTTTATGGCAGTATATTATCATACGTCCAACTGGATTTTTGGGAAAGCTCTCTGTCGGCTCAAAATAGCTTTAATAATCTCTCACATTAGCCGCAGTATTCTGTTTCTCACTTCCATTAGCATTCATCGTTATGTGGCTGTGGTTCGCTTTAATCGAGACTCTTACATGAATCAAAAAGACTTTGTCCAGAAGCTCTGTGTCGGAATTTGGGTTTTTGCATTGGTGAAAGGAACTGTGTTAGCAGCGATTCTAGACACAAGCACTGCGAACAATCACATTTTATGCCTCAGCATTCACCAAGGACAGTATATCAACATTTATATAATCGTAAACTTCATCATCTTCATTCCTGCATTACTTCTAGCATTCACTGTTTCTGCGATCTGCTACACTCTTGTGGGGCGCTCGATGTCCCGTCTCGACACTAGCCATGACAGTGGACGAGCTATTAAGAGCAAATCACGTAAAATGGTTGCCGTTTGTTTGGCAATATTTGTTATTTGTTTCACGCCTACGAATGTGGTGCGTAGCGTGGGTATTGTAGTCAAGAAATTCTTCCCTCACGAATGCAGCCTACTTTCAGGAGTTGAAACAGCATACTATGTGACATGGATTTTGACAGGAGCCAATTGTTGTCTCGATCCAATTATATATTGTTTCAGCTCTAAGAAATTTTTGAAAAATTTTGTTATCTCTCATATCAGCATGAGGCTTTAAACAGCTCGTGATTCTTCATAAGACTTCCTTCATGCTGTTCTTGCTCTCAGGATATATGAGTACACCCCCCACAAATCTCTAATTTAAAAATAATATTTTCTATCGGATGCTTTACAATATTATATTTGTGCATATACATTAGTTTAGTCAGTACTGAAGCCAAATCTGGAGCTTATCAACAAAATAACTTACAATAACGGTTCAAAAATTAGTAGCACAAAGGGAAAAATATTAAATAAAATGTTCAAAAATATCAAAAATCAAGAGAAACAAAAAACTATATAAAATGTTGTTGAAATGTTGTAGTTTGTATTTTTATTTATTTTTTTGCTATATTTTGCTTGAAGTTAAATGTATTATCTTTCCCTTTCTAAAGATGTTTGGTGACTAAAATATTATTTTAATAAATGTATCTGTTTAATAAATCTGTTTTGTTCAAATGCACCAGTATATATTACCCACGTTCACTGAGAAATGGATACAAATATTCATTTTTCAAAATGGGGTGTACTCATATATGCTGAGCACTGTATAATACCACTATAATATGTGGTACCTATCAAACTCCACTGCTTGGTTTTCAGCTCTGACAAGGGTGGAGTTAATGACAGCTAACTAATAAAAGGAAATCCTGTCTTGGTTCCTTTTTTGTCAAATACAGTCATACTAAAATGTTTGTGTAAAGACATTTGCTTTCATCATAGTCACCTCAGAACGCATTTCATGTATTACAGGGGAGTTTGAATGGGAGTGTTGCATGAACTGGTAAGTGGTCTGTGTAGCTTCTGGTCATTTATTATTATATTTCATTTTCTCTAAATAGTCTACATTAATATACCTGTATTCCATATGTTATGCATATAGAGTATCATACACTATACTGTAACCTCTTAGATTATTCCAGGAAAATAAAAATTGTATAATTTCCTTACAGCAGAATAACTGACAAAAGTAACACAAGGTTTCTTCTGTGATTTACAGTCAGTTCTCTTGTATGTGACATGTAATGCATATAAATATGTGAATACATTTCTGTGTCCATTCAAGATTACAGTATAGCAAAACATAGAACACAACTTAAGTCATTTAAAGCTCAAAAAGCTTTCATTTGGGGGTTTACTCATCATTTACTCACTCTTAAGTTGAATGCAAGTACGTTAGTATGCTTTTCCCTCTTCTCTTGAGCACAAAAGAAGAAATTGAAAAATACAAAACATGGAGAGTAGACTTGTAGGGGGGAAATCCTGTGGAAGTCAATGGCTGCTGTCAACCATTTGGCTTCCAATTATTATTATTATTTTTTTCTAAATATGTGTTCAACAGAAGAAAAAACTCAAACAGGTTTGGAAGTCAGGAAAGAAAATGAAAGAATAAATTTAGTTTGAACAGAAAAATATTTTGACAAGAAAAATTCTGATGTGTTATGGCAGTATCATTAATCAGCATTTACTAAGGCTATATTAGTTCATAGTCATGAGTTTACTCATTCTCAGTATACTCAATAGAAAACTTGACCAGCATTACTCATTTTTTTCCTTCACAGTGACATTCTTCTACGATGAGCGGTTTAGTGAACATCAGCAACACGAGCCACGAGGACACATGCTCTCCTGAGCCTCAGCACATGTCCCTGGCTGTGATCCTCTGTCTGGTGTATCTTCTGGGCCTAATGCTCAATGGATTCAGCCTGTGGGTCTTCACCTGCCGCATTCACAAGTGGAACTCTGGAGCCGTTCTGCAGTTTAATCTGGCCCTGTCTGATGCCATCATCTCTCCGCTTACCCCATTAATGGCAGCATACTTCGCCATGGACAGCAACTGGATTTTTGGCCCATTCATTTGCCAGCTGAAGATTGCAGTGCTCAGCATCCACTTCAATGGCAGCGTGGTCTTCCTCACGCTTATTAGCATTCATCGCTATGTGACCGTGGTTCATTTCAATCGCTCCTCATTGTTGAAGAGGAAGATCTTTGTGAAGAAGCTGTGTGCTGGGATTTGGTGTGTTCTCATAATAATTGGATCCGTCTATGGATGGGTGCTAACCAATGTAAGAAACCATGACAAGTGTTTCAGTATTCATCAGGAAATGCTAACGAATGCTTACTTTATTATAAATTTTGTTATTGTCTTCTTTTGGTGCATTTTACCCTTAATAGTATCAGTGTTTTGCTACAGTCGCCTGGTGAGCTCAGTATCCCGCATTAACATCAATTCTGTTCATGGTCAATCAGCCAAGAATAAATCTTTGAGGATGATAGGGATTTGCCTGGTCATATTTGGCATTTGCTTTCTCCCGCTCAATGTTATTCGGACCATCGCAGTAATCGTGAAAAAGTATCACCCTAAGAAATGCCGGCTTCTGTTGCAGTTGGAAACAGCATATTATGCATGCTATGTACTGGCAGGAATCAACTGCTGCTTGGACCCTCTGATCTACTTTTTTGGCTCACGTAACTTTATCAAAGCATTCAAGGGATCTCTTAGGGTAATAGGGGTCAGACGCAATGTTGAAAACAAAGTGGAATCAGAAACATTAAGTCAGAGTGCAAATAAAAATGCAGTATTTACTGTCTCTTAACACAATGGGCTTCATTATAAGTGATAAGGTTTTGAAAGAAAAAAGGAGACTCAAAAAAGAGACTTAATTCACATAAATATTAGTTATCTGCATACGTGTGTGTATGTGTGTGTGGGCTGATGTTGTGTATTGGTAAATCAGTAAAAAAAATTGCATAAAAAGAATTGTGCATTTCATTTCATGGCGCTTTAATGGTGTGTTCCTATTATTTTATTGTTGAATATTGCTCGTACAATATATTTGTTAGGGCCGCACGGTGGCGCAGTGGGTAGCACAATCGCCTCACAGCAAGAAGGTCGCTGGTTCGAGCCTCGGCTGGGTCAGTTGGCATTTCTGTGTGGAGTTTGCATGTTCTCCCTGTGTTGG
>CAIGQW010000350.1:4347633-4376453 GCA_903798125.1 Danio choprae | reverse complement strand
TTATTATTATTATTATTATTATTATTATTATTATTATTATTATTATTGTTGTTGTTGTTATTATTATTGTTAGTAGTAGTAATATGAATATTATTATTAAAGTGAATGTAAAAGCATTTTATAAGACAACAACGAGCATTATTTTTCTCTCAAAGTAAAACGTTATATTGTTTGAATTGTAATAAAGAAATTGTAATAAAACTGAGTCAGTTTGATGTGTTTTTTGAAAACTGCCGTGTGACGTCACGATATCAGCTGCGTGACGTCGGCACAGGACAGGTAGAGCATTTCCTTTATGCCTTGTGGATCAGTTTCGCTTAACCACCTGTTCGTGGTGGGACAACGACAGAATGGGGAAGCTTCAGGAATTCGAAATAACTTTTGATAACAACAAAACGGTTTATAGTCCTGGTGAATCTCTCACGGGAACTCTGAAAATCTCAATCTCGCAGTCCATACAATGTAAAGGTAAGACAAACAGATCCTAATCAACGCACACCGCTGACATCCATGTTGCTTTTGTTGAGCTTTTTAGTTATTGATTATACGTTTTCAAGCAAGTTTAAAGTTTTACTCTATTTTGTTTGAGATTTAAATATTAGCATTGTTGCCCTAGAAGCGTGTACGTTTAAAGTTGATTTTATCTTTGGTCGAGGGCTGACTGAAACTGGTCGAGCGAAACTGGTGGATGTTTTATTGACATGCCAACGAGGAATATGGCATAAACCTTACAGACAAACTTTAGTTTCTGTTTGAGTACGTATCTTAAATGGTCCATCCAAAACAGAAGCTGACTGTACTTAAGGTCACTGACAATAATACGTGAGTATAAACACGATTATATGTAGCTATTTTGTTTGATACCGTGCCAGGTGAACGAATTGTTTAGGATAACAAGGCTCCGTGGTTTAAAACAGTTGAGAAAATAAAACAAGCAAGTAACTAAGACATAAAACTGTGTAGGAAACATACGATTAAGTAACGCATGGTCAGTTTGGGTGTTTATTGTTTTTCCGAGCGCCTCATTTGCATATTTATTCTTTAAGCGTTCGGCAGACTTTCAAGCGTCGTTTAAATTGTCCAACAAATGTTTTTCATGTTTTCTCGGATTCTAAACATAAACGCATTTTTTTCTGGAATACTGGTCAGGCTGTTTGGTACAAAAATATAGGTAGTAGGCCTATATTAGTTATTTTTCAGCCTGTTCATACTTGCACCTTTTTCTAGTATTTCAATGCTTTGCAGTACGTAACATCTAAACCTAACATTAAAAAATCCTAGACATTATTTTGGTTGGACAATATAAATCTGGCACATGTAAAGAGCTCATTAGGCAAAATCGTGTATTGAGCTTTTAAAGAATCAACAAGGCCTTAAATGTGTTTAAATAGGCCTAAATTGTGCTAGAAAATTATACAAGTACATTTAAGATGTGAAAAGTTTCATTTTTTTTTTCCAAGTGTTATGCTACTGTGAACTTTATAATATCTTTACTCTCTTTTGTACTTTGTTCTGTAATCAGATGTATAAAAATGAGCAGTGAGGGGGTTTTAAAGGGCCATCAGCCAATTAATGCATTTAGTTAAAGAACACAATTAAAATAATGTGTACGTTTAAGTTATATCGATCTATAAATAAATTGTGGCTATGAACTTACTTGTGTATACACCCATTAAACTAATAAAGAAGTATCCAGAAATGCAATGACAATGCAGCTCCAGTACTGTTTGAATTGTGCTTTAGGTTGCCTTTTCTTGGCCAATGGAACAAGGTGTGATTTCTTCTAAATATATATGTATGTATAAGACTATGAGTGGACATCTTTTTGTATATATATATATATATATATTTATATAAAAAAATAACAATCATTGCGAAAGATGATATAATTAAAATGACATGTTTTTCACACATGCTGTGGGTTGGGCAAATATGATAAGACTCAAAATGAGTCAGAGTGCAGTCAGAATAAAAATAAATAAATCAATGAAAAGTCTCAGCAGAAGTACTGATCAGTACGTAGTGGTGTAAGTCATGTGGTTTGGTGCTGTTCTGTTGTTTGAGCTGAGATGTAGCTGAAGGAAATTACTCACCCGACTGGTTTTCTGACATTTCGTAGCATAACAATTGCACACAGTCGACAGCAGTTACAGCAATAACAATTTTGTTTAAGTCTTAATTACAAAAAAAATAATTTATTATATAACTAGTTTTTTGAACAGAGTATTTTTGCTCTCTTTTCAGATGTATAAATCAAAAGCACGTTATTTTTAATGGTTGGGGAGCAAACTCAACTCGCATCAGATCTTTAATATTAGTATAGTTTAGCACCACTTTAGCAACCATTTTGTTCAGTAAGTCAAAGTTACTGATCATGAGATGTTGTTGTTGTTCACTGGTTTCTTGCAAGAGTCTCTTCTGACATATTTCCCATGGTTGCTTGTGTATCTGTGGTAACATCTCAGTCTGCTAACACTGAAAGTGTGTCTACAGGGGGAGAGAGATGGACAGAAAGAGGTGGAAAATTGAGGAAGTTGGGTCAAAAAGATCATGTGTATATACTGTATATATCACACACACATATACCTAAACTCTCTAATGTGCATATACAGTGTGTGTTGTACATGTCCTTTTCTAAACCAATTTCTGTCAGAGGTTGGGGATGAGCAATTTCAAACAAATTCAAATGAATGTATTGGGGACACATAGTTAATGTATTTTATAACCATGAACAAACAATGAAAAATGCTTGTACAGCATTTTGTAATCATTGTTCAACATTTACTAATGCACTATTAAAAACCAACGCAGCACTTGTAAACATTAGTTAATAAATCTAAGTTAACATTAACTAACAATGAACAACTGTGTTTTCATTAACTAACGTTAACAAACATAAGTACATAATTAAAAAAATTTGTCCATCTTAGTAAATACATTAATAATAATATGTGTCCCATACATAAACACAAGGCAACTGAATCCATTTAAGGACGAAAACCTTTTTTCTTAATTATTTAATTAACAGCACAAGCACTTCATTAATGTATTCTTAATAGTCTTTTTAAATTTCAGCACAGAACATTAAACACTGACTGATGTTACTCTCGAGCAAAAACACATGAGATAGCACTTAACTCTCAAGTAACTCTCTCAAACAAAGCATCCTGAGAACTAGAAATCCATTAGTCATTCTGTTTGCTTAATCTAATCAGTTATTAAGATCATATAACATTTTTCTTTTAAAACGATAGTTCACCCAATAATGAAAATTTACTCGCCATCATTTGGTTATAAACTGAGTTTTTTTCTTTTCTTTCCTCGAACACATAAGAAGATATTTTGAAGAAAGATTTTTGAACAACCTCTCATCTATAGTTGAGGAAAAACTAATTCTTTGGAAGTCAATGGTTACAAGTTTCCAGCTTTCTTCAAAATATCATCTTTTGTGTTCAACAGAAGAAAGAAAATCTAACAGATTTAGAACAAGTGAAGAGTGAGTGATTTTTAGGGACCGAGCACCTACGGTGCGTAGGCCCTATTGGAATTCCGCTGTTTATTATTATTATTATTATTATTATTATTCTTCTTCTTCTTCTTCTTCTTCTTCTTCTTCTTCTTCTTCTTCTTCTTCTTCTTCTCCGGAATGAATCGCGATTTTGAGGGTCTAAACATGCTCGAAAACTCACCAAACTTTGCACACGCCCCAGAAGTGGCGAAAATTTACGTTCATTATAGGTTTCGGAAGTGGGTGTGACAAAATGACTCGACAGCGCCACCTATACACATTTGACGGACTAGCCCCCGAGCTACGTTTCACGCACACGTACGAAAATTGGCACACACATCAAACATGCCAAAACCTACCAAAAAGTCTCTTGGAGCAAAATGTCAAACCCAACAGGAAGTCGGATATTTTTAACTTCCTCTGGCGAAAAAGTGCAGTTTTTGCCGTTTCCAGGCGTGGTATTTGAACGAACTCCTCCTAGGGAATTCATCCGATCAACACCAAAATTGGGTATTGTCAACTAAAGGCCTTGGCGATGTTAAATTGCGAAGATCTAGAGTTTTCGTCGAAGGGCGTGTCCGTGGCGGCCTCTCAAACTTTGACGCTTCGCCACGAAACAGGAAGTTGTTATAACTCAGGCATACAATGTCTGATCTGACTCAAAATCCATATGTTTGATAACAGTCCTGACCTGAACACGTTTACATGCCAATAACCAGATATAGATATAGCGCCACCTGCTGGCAACAGGAAGTGACATGTTTTACAGTGTAACAAACTCCTCCTACAAATTTCATCTAATCAAATCCATGTTTTAATACTTTAGTCCAAAGGCCTTTGTGATGTTAAATTGTGAGGATCTAGAGTTTTCGGCGAGGGGCGTGTCCGTGGCGGACTGAGAAAGTACGATGCTTCGCCATGGAGGGGGAAGCACTTATAACTCAACCAAACAATATCTGATCTGCCTGAAAATGCACAGGTTCAATGAGATTCCTCTCCTGAAGACATCTACGTGCCAATATTGAGTCTCAGTCATAGCGCCACCTGCTGACAGAAGGAAGTTTGGCATAAATCGGTGATTTTTCTCGGGTTTTTAATATATATCGGCTTAAATTATTATTGCCCGCTGTTCTCTGTCATACTGAGGCCACCGGGCGGCGGTGAGCCCGGGTGCGAGGTCCCTTTCATCGCTGCTTGCAGCTTTAATTTTTTTTTGTTTTTTGTTTTTGGGTGAACTATCCCTTTAAATACAATGAACCTTTTAAGCAATATTTGAGTAAAATATGCTTGTTTCATTTAGTAAATATGACTTTGACAATTTAGTAATCTAGTCTAAATGCAGTGGCTGATGTTTCAATAATGTCTAACATGGAAGCAATAAAGCAGTTGTGTTAAAAAAGATAAACGGCAACAGAAGTGCTTTTACAAACAAACCATCAAAATGCCTATAACGTGTAACTAAATACTCAACCTAATGCATGCTAGTAGTCACCCAGGAGGCATTGTTTTGTCTTGGGTGGATGGTCATTACCATTCAAATGTTTAATGTTTTGTATTACAGTTATGTTGAGTTTTAGTAACTTAAAGAATAATTGTACTTTTTTTGCCGCAGCCATTACTCCAGTTTTAGAAATACAATTCTAAAATAATTATTAAATAAAATTCTAAAACCTATTTCTTAATATTAGCAATTGTGAACAACATCTGATGCTAAATATCATTAGAAATTGTTCATTAGAAATTGTTCAGCAATCTAGTTTAAATGTTTGCTCAAATTTCCGGTTTTATTGTAACATGTAAACAATGAAAAGCTTGTGGTAAATTCATATAAACCTTTATAAGGCCAGTGTTTGCGCTTAAGGAAAATTATATTGCACAACATTTCTTCTGTGCCTTGATGCAAATTTTGTCTTGCAGTATGTATTTTCATCTTGTTGCAATGACTCAAAGATTGCAGAACATTTCTTGAGAAACAAAAAGTTTATAAAATCACTGACCATAGTGCTGTGAACATTTTAGGCATTTCCTGCTCACTGCAGATATGTCTACCTTTTTTTCTGTTACTGTGACAATCTTAATGTCTTAACATGCAACATCCAGTCGGTAAAGACAGGGTGATGACAAATTAAGTGTTTAATGAGAAACAAGCCTGACATCTTGCTGCCCGGAAAATCCAGTCATCATTTAGCTTTCTTGGCTTAGCCGTTACCAGGGAAGTAGTACACTTTAAAATATTGCTTCAGCATCGATACCGCAATGTGCGCATCTGCAATAGTCACATCGCAGGACCTGCAATGTCAAGTTGAGTCTATAATAAAGCAGGAACCATAGTACACATGATTTGTATATTTTAACCCTAATCAAATAGTGTGAAAGATTTTTACTTGGATGTGTTTTTAAGTCTCGCGATTGCGATTTGTAGGATATAAAGCAAATTTAAACCATTTGGTCACAGGAAATTATAAAGTGCCCCATAACAAAGATGTATTGTGCTCAATTATTTATAAAATGAAGACTATACAGTGTTATTTTAGATTTCAAAACTGAATTTTTGTACCTCAATATTATTAGATTCCACCAAAAACCATTAACCAGTTTATTTAGTTTTTAAATTCTAATATTTTATATATAAATATTTATATATTATATATTTATATATTATATATAAATATTTTATCCAGATGCCCTCCTTTACAAAATCATCCCAATCAATGTAAAATTATGAATTCTTTCCAAACAGTTACTAAAGTCATATTGTAAAATTATTTTCATATCACAATATACAGTTGAAGTAAAAATTATTAGCCCTCTTGTGATTTTTATTTATTTGTTTATTTATTTATTTATTTTTATTTAATTTATTTTTTTTTTTTCAAATATTTCCCAAATGTTGTTTAACAGATCAAAGAATTTTTCAAAGTCAATATTATTAGCAATATTTTTTCAATTGTCTACAGCAGTGTTTCTGAACCACGTTCCTGGAGGATCTCCAACACTGCATGTTCTGGATGTCTCATTCATCTGTCACACCCATTACAGGTCTTTCAGTCTCTGCTAATAAGCTGCTGAACGGAATCAGGTGTGTTTGGTGAAGGGAACATGGAAAATGTGCAGAGCTGGTGGGGCTTCAGGAACGTGGTTGAGAAACACTGGTCTACAGAACAAACCACTGTTATACAATGATTTGCCTAATTACCCTAACTTGCCTAATTAACCTAATTAACATAGTTAAGCTTTTAAATTGCACTTTAAGCTGAATAATAGTATATTGAAAAATATCTAGTAAAATATTATGTACTGTCATCATGGCAAAGATAAAAGAAAAAAAAAATTGCTTATTAAAACTATTATGTTTAGAAAATATACAGGGAGGCTAATAATTCAAGAGGGCTAATTAATCTGGCTTCAACTGTATATCGCAGAAATACAAAATATTACAATGTCAGTTCTTTCCAATATCGTGCAGGCCTAGTTTAACATAACATATTCAATGATGTTATTGTAAAGTTTTTAGTTGCAGAATACTGATTCTGTGTGGACACTTTTTGTTCATGACTGATTTTGACTGATTTATTTTTTTTTTCATTTTGTTTTTTTATGACACAATCAGCCATCAAAGTGAGCTGCCAGGGCTTCTGTGGTGTGACCAGCAAATCAAATGACACCGACTGGACAGACGAGGAACAGTACTTCAGCAGCTCCGTCTCAATAGCTGATAAAGGTACACGGATGTCATTAGTCTCGCTCGCACTATAAATGGTAGGATGCTTGATTACAGCTCTTACAGTGTCTCACCATCTGTTTCCCAGGCACTCTCAAAGAGGGCGTGCACAGTTTTCCCTTCAAGTTTCTCTTGCCAGGTGAGAGACTGTTTCATGTAATCAAACTGACCTGTCGCTCTGCATTCCTCCATGATGTGTCAGAGATTAACCACTGTTTAAGTTTATACACAACAACAACAGAAAAAAAGTCCTCTTGTATAACTAATTATCCACAAACTAATAAATGCAAATCACCCAGTTTGTCTTGGGTGGATGAACATGCATTTGTTGAAGAAGTACAGTAATATTAAGAAATAATAATATATTTTAAAACTAGATTTTATATTTAGCATGTTGCTAGTATGTTTTTAACACTTTAGCATGCATTAGCATGTTGCTTTTGAGTTTTATTATGGTACTAATATGTTTCTGCCATGTTCTAACATGAATGGACATGTTGGTAATATTCAAAGCATAAATAACATGTATCTGGCAATCATTTGCATGGTGTTAACATGTTTCTAGCATAAATTAGAATATTGCTAACATGTTTAGGATGTTTCTAATGTTAAATATCATGTTTCTAGAATTATTTTTATATTTAAATATCACAAAATCAGTATTTTTAGCCATTAGTTGTGTCATGCTATACTTTAGACAGCATTCTAAAATCAAAATTGTATTGCTGCCCATTATGAAAAGGCTATACATTTTGGTGTAAACTGGGATGCATTTTGGAATATTTGTTTAAAGTTTGATAAGAGCAAAAAATAAATTGAAGTAGAAATCTTTTGTAACATTTATAAATGGCAAGCTGACCTTAGATTGTGGTCCAAATAAAACTGTTGCAGACTTTTTACCCCTGATTAAAAACAGTATTTTATTCCAAAAGTTTCCATTGTAGTCCCGCTGCTTTCAGTTAAAAGCAGATATTACATTATTCATGGAGTACTGTTACTTACTGCGAAGACTTAAATTGTAAGTTCTCTAAGTTCTGATAAAGTCAGTGAGAGTTTAAATGGTACTTCTTAAATTCCTTCATTGTATTCACTCATCTCACAATGTAAAGCTAAGACACACAAACCCATAGGCTACTGCTGCTCATGTTGTCTAGAGCTGCTCAGCTGCTATTCGAAACCTCCATCTGCTGTTCCTCTTTTGTCTGAGACGTTTCAGCGTTTCCTAACAGAACAATAAGAGAAATGTGCCTTCTCATGCTGCAGCGTTTGCTTTTGTGGTTTTTAGCCTTTTGCTAAAAATATTTGACTCTAATGCATAATGCATCTTTTTAAACCATTCACTTGAAAGGAATATGGCAAAAGGCTGTTGTTTGTAAGAAGTCAGATAATTAAAAACCTTTCTCTGTTCAAGTAGTCATTTATTATTTATCTGAACCATCACAGAAGATATTCAAACCTCTATAATTCTCTCTTTTGTAGCTGCTGCACCAACTTCATTTGTAGGGCCTTATGGACAGATTATGTACCGAGTCCGAGCTTTCATTGACACACCTCGATTTGCCAAAGACTACAAGATTGAGAAGCCATTCTCTATGACCAACACATTGAACCTGAATGAAGTACCTGGAATACGGGTATTTGTGCTACATAATCACATTTGAATATATTGCATGACTAATAGTAACTGGTTAATCTGATTTACTGCCAGTAAATTAAATGATTATGTTTTTTAATATTTTGCGTTTGCGCAGGAACCCAGCTCATCTTCCATAACCAAGAATTTCTCATACATGCTTGTGAAAAATGGGACAGTGGTGCTGAATGCGAATACTGACATGCGAGGGTATATCACAGGACAGATCATTAAAGTTTCCGCTGGGATTGAAAACAAATCTGACAAGACGACAGGTCATGTGGTTGCCAGTCTAATGCAGGTAAGATGACACTGACAACTTGCTGAGTGTGTTGTGCTGTTTCTGCAGCTGATATCATATTCAAAAGCACTTTAATTGTCATGTACTATGGGTTTATATGTTCAAGGAACTTGTCTTGGCATCTTTGGTAAGATAAAACATATTTTAATAGAATGTATATTTGTAAATGATCTTAGAGAGTGTTTTTATTCGGGTGACCTTTTATAAGTATTGTTATTTGTATTATTATTATTTTTTTTGCATGATGCTTATTTATTAAGAAACTGCTATGTATTTAATATGCATTACTAATGTTTTCATGAATATAGTCAATGCTGCTGATATGGAGTTATAACAAATAAATAAATATGTACATGCAAAATTTGGCAAGGTATAAGTAATGAACATGGCAAAAATAACTCTATATTACATTATAGCTCATGGTACTAACATCAGTTAAAATAATCTTCCTAATTAATTGAAATCATGATTTGAACTTAATTTAACAGAAATTTATTAAGAGTAGAACCCTATGAAATAATTGTATAGTGTTTTAGAGTGCCTAAATTATGGAATGGATGACCTGCAATTATTAGGAATGTCATTTCTTTAGATTGTTTTAGGAAGGCACATCTTTTTAATTAAGCATTTAATTTGTGATTATCACTGTCATTTTTATGCAGTTTGAAATCTTTTAAGTTATTTATTGTTTTATTGATTATTGTGGTGTGGCTCTTGGCTTGTTACTGGGATTTTATGTAACCTTGTAATTCTGGCTTGATGTGCATTTTTATTTGTTGTTGTATATCTTTTAGCCATTTAAGTTTAAGCGCATCATAAATAAAATTGGTTGTTGTTGTTATTATTATTATTATTATTATTATTATTATTATTATTATTATTATTGTTACTGCATTTATTCCTGTTAAAGTTAAAACATCAATATTTAAAATAAGTAATATAGTATTTTGTGTGTTATAAAGATTTTATTTATTATTATTACTTTGAGAAATACATACATTATAATAATAAATATATTTTCTGTTACAGTTTCTATAGGTTTTTGACTGGATTCTGTAATTCCTGTTGTTTTCCACATTGTGAAAGAATATTTTAAAAATATAAAAATATTTTGTTCTTTTGAACTTTACATTCATCAAACAACTCTGAAAAAAAATCACATTTTCATAAGAAATGTTACATATTACATATTAGAATAAGCTCATTAGCATAATTTCCGAAGGATCATTTAATATATTTAAACAAATATTTTTTATGTTTCAATCCCATTTCACAGTATTGCGGATTTTACTGCGTTTATAATCATTTAATTGCAGCCTTGGTGAACACCTACTGTATTGCTATCTTTCCTTGTAATATTCTGACTAGTTGTTGGCTGATAAAGATTCATTAGTGTTTGCGATTTGCACACAGTTACATCATTGGTCAGTATTATAATATAATCCTCACTGTGGCTCTCAATTTCAGAAAGTCACCTATAATACCAAAAAGCCAACATATGACTTGCGGTCCGTAGCGGAGGTGGAAGGACCTGGAGTCAAGGGAGGAAATAAATCTGAATGGAATCAGCAGATCATTGTACCTGCTCTTCCTCACTCCTCCCTGGCAGATGGAAACCTCATCCAAATCTGCTACTACATTCAGGTCAGCTCTTTAAATCGCCTGTTTGCTACACAAATGTATTCCATTGCCAAATCGTATCGTGTGACAGATTATTTCTTTCCTGTAAGTGTTTTTCCTCCATTGTGGAGCATTTAATAACTGCTATTCCCTGATCCATAACCACTGGGAACATGCATATGAGGGAGATGTGCTTTATCAAAAGTTCATGCAAATTACAGTTAGTATTTCCTGCTTCCTTCCTCTTACTGAATCCCATCTGCATGTTCGTTTTCTGCTTTTCCAGGTCTATCTGAAATACCCTGAGGTGGCACTAACTCTGCCCATTTGCATTGGAAGTGTGGCGTTGGATCCCACTGAGCTTTCCCTCTCCCGGACGGTTGCCCCTATGCCAGCCCCACGTATCACCCCTGCCCCTGCCCCATCTCCATCTGCTCCTGAATCTGAAACTCCCAATCTGCCACCACGGCCAGCCCCAAAACCTGCACCCAAACCTAGACCTCGCAGCACCCACTCTTTCCCCAGTGCGCCTCCAGCCGATCTGTACCCACAGCTCCCAAGTGTGAGTAGCTACAATGGAGAAATGCTGAAGAGTCCGCAGCAAGAGCCGGGCTCTCAGGGTCCAGTGTCCCCCAATGCCTTCAGCTACGCTCCTGGACTGAGCTTCAGACAGAGACCGGGCTCCACTGGCCCGTCAGCACCTCCTCCATGCTCATCCAGCAGCTCTCAGGACAGGAATCAGACACCCTCTTCTGCGAGCGTGCCTCCCAACTATGGGAGTTCAGCATATCCACAAGGTGTGACACAGTCATTGCATTTAAATAGTTCTAGTTATTATTAGTTATATAGAGGGATTCAGGTCGACTTCTTTGGTGAAGGATGGATCACATCATTGACTACGTTTACATGGACATCAGTAATCAAATTGTTTGCTTTAATCTGAATAAGACAATAGTATGATTAAGATGTTAACATGAGTTGGTTTTTGAATTTTCCTTTCATGTTCCCGTTTTACATGTTATAATACATAGTTCGATTAACTTCATTACGTCGCCATTTGATGCTAGTTTTTTTTTTTCGGCATTTCACACAACAACAGTTTGTGTTCATCATGGCACCATTTGAGATTTTGGGTGTTTTGTTTTAAGTTCAACAGCAGTTAATGTCTCACATTATGCATGCAAATAGATGACGGTGGATACAATCTCTTAAGCAACAGGCCACCTTTGCCATTTCATTCACTTACTTTTCATTCATGACCCCGGAACAAACTAGGAGGTACTGGATGAGAGAACGCCATAAGGACTGGTGCGAGAATTCTCAACATAGTCATTGTTTCCCGCTCGCACCAAAAAATGTGCTCTCTTGCTTGAAGCCATTCTCAGTTGTTTCTCATCAAATGCCTGACAATGCTGTATGAGCATCTTGTCGCAAAATGTAGCGAAAAGTACTACAGAACGTTAATAATTTGATTAAGGTGTTTACATGTCTGCACTGGACTCCAATAATACGACTAAAATAGGAATACACCTATTTTTTCTGCTTAGTTTTTTCTGCTTAGTTCGATTATGACCTTATTTGGATTAAGGTAATCAAAAATCGCTGTTTACATGGTAGACTCCTAATCAGAGTATTGTCTTAATTGTATTAAAATCAGAGTATTGGTGTCCATGTAAACGTACTTATTGAAAGTATGTGAGTTTACTTGTAATTACATATATTTTTATGCTCAGTCAGTCCATCCAGGATTTAGAATTTCTGCATATCGCATCATTTAAAAGGACAGTTCACCCAAAGATGAAAAGTCTGTCATCGTTTACTCACCCTTTACTTGTTCAAAACCAGTTTAAGTTTATTTTGTTTTGTTGAGCACAAAAGAGAAATGTTGTGTAACCATTGTAACTAAACCTGTAACCATTGACATCCATAGTATTTGTTTGTCCTACAGTATATTCTTGCATAACAAAACATAACAAAAACCCCAAACAGGTTTGGAACAAGTGAAGGGGGAGTAAATGATGACAGAATTGTCATTTTTGGATGAACTATCCCTTTAATACCAAATCAAGCAAATGCCACTGAATTCAGAGGAGCTGGCTTTTTACATTTTTTTATTTTGTATTTTACACAGTTTCTCTCAGATTTTACTCAGCCATGTATCAATCCCATTCAGCCAAAGGCCACTTCAAGTACTTTGGCTGAATTTCTTCATATTCTCACAACAGAAAAGCACAATAAAAGCTGCCACTAAATCAGTCATTTTAGGTCGCAAAAATCCAAGAATGTTCTCTCGAAATCCTGGAGGACTGCTCAATACCAGCTTTTATTATCGATTAACATTGCAAATGTTGTAAAGAATATTTTTAAATTGATTTCTTTACTATTTAATTACAAATATTTATTAATGTTATTATTAATAGTTTTGCTTGGTTGTTCATTTGGTAAGTACAGTGTTACCTAATGATTAATTTCGATTTTATTTCTTTTAACAGATGCTCCACCTTCTTATGAAGATAGCTTCAATACATAGGATGTTGCCCAGCTAATGGATGGCGGAAAAAAAGCCAAGGCAATATTCACAACACTACTGTGACTTTATAATAAACATGGACATCAAGCACTTTTGGACCAAATGTGTGAAAAAACAAATTCAGTGATCTACAGTCTTTTACAAACTCATCAGAACTTGACATTAAGCCTAAGAGGTCAGCTGACACTATACTTCAGATGTGCTTTCAGCTTTGGAATTGAGTTATTTTGCTTTTAAGTGTTTGTTATTGTTTTACCACTTGCTTTTAAAAGTATTAAATACTCAAAGATTTGACTATTAGGCTAATCAGTACACATTATTAGCACATTTTGGCTTTTTTTATTGATTGAAATTGTATCTTTTTGTTTAATATATGCCTAGATGACTTTGTTTGGATACACTGTATATCTGTCATCCTCAAGTCATTATAAGAGACTACTGAATATATATTTCAATTTCTGTGGTAAATAATGGTTCTTTTCTGACTTTGTTAATATTGTTTTGTTTTTGTCAAGAAAAAAATGTTTGTGTTATTGCACACTTCTTCGCTTACTAAAACCCTTTTCTATTTGAACAGTTATTTACATTTATGTAGTGTACAGACTAATAAAACTATTTTGAACCTCTGTGCTAGGTGTTTTAAGACGCATTGATTTTGAAGATTAAATCGCACCGAAAACTAATCCGAGATGATACACATTAGAGATGTGCATGTGAGGTCACTGTAAGATTTATTTATACAACAACTTACAGGATGTTCCGCTTTTCCAGAGATATTTCTACATGCAGAAAGTTCAATTTGGGGTTGATTATAATTTGTTCAGACTTCCCACACAATGAGGTTATAATGCACTTTTAAATTACAAAAAAAGATACTTTTTCAAAATTTGCTGTACATTTAAGTTTAGTTTTAGTTTGCATTTAAAATGTTAATAGATTTAGTTAGTTTTTATTTTGTGGACACATTTATTTTTAGTTTTGTTTCAGTTTTAGTAATTAACAGAACATGTGCAGCATACATAAACTCTCACGCAAACCTCTTGGTTATAAAAAACAATTGTTAGATCAGACTCTAAATACAAAACCACTCAAATGCACTATAAATTAATAAAAGTAAGAATTAAGAGACTTCTTCATATAAAAGGTCATGCATGTAGCTACACATACCTAGTTTACATTTTTGGGAAAATTAAGAAAGGTTAGAACGTGTTTTACGCTTCTATAAAAGATATAGATGTTGCTGTGTGTAATCTTGCACTTGTTGGCTGTAAAAGCGCCATCTACAGGTTCTTCTCTAAACACTCGCATATCAGATTTTGAAGCCCCAAAATCGGAGTATTTATTCTGAAAACGATTATTTCTGCTAATTATTATTTAATTTCACTTAGTTTTTCGGCGACTGTTGTTAGTTTCAGTTACTTTTAGTTCTTAATTGGTTGTGATTTTTATATTATTTTATTTCAATTACATTCTCACAGTTTAGCCTACCTTATTATAAAGTTATTTGAAAATGAAAGTATCTGAGTATTTCCTATTATGTTTTTTTCTTATGGACAAAGTATTGTTTCGTTTAGTTTGCCTAAAGAAATTATATATATTATTTAAAGCCTTTAAGGTCAATATTATTAGCCCCTTAAGAAATTATTTTATTATTTTTTGTTACTGACCACTGTTGTCGAATGACTAGCCCATTTAACTGTACTTGCTTAGTTAACCTAAATAACCTAGTTGAGCCTTTAAATTCTACTTTAAGCAGAATACAAGTATCTTGCAAAATAACTATTAAAATATGACGTGCTGTTGTAATGGCAGAGACAAAAGAGAATGAGTAATTAGACGGTCGTTATTAAAACTATTGTGCTTAAATGTGTTGAAAATGAATCTCTCTTCGACAGTACTTCGCAAACATTTGAAAAATAAAGTTCACAGGATAGCTAATGATTTTGACTTCGACTGTACACGTTTTGCAACTTCTCGCCTTACCAACAGAGGGCGCGATGTGGTCACATGACAGACGCAGGGCGCATGTAGCAGGGAAGTGAGGAGAGGAAGAAAAGCCTCTAAACTTTTGAGATATTTTACAAAAAATGCAAGCCATCATAAGTTAGCCGGTAAGTATGCGCAAAGCCGCTGTTATTGGGATATGTGAGATATCTCAAGCACGATGTTGTTGTTTTTTATAGCTTCACGCATTTGTCTGTTGTCATGCGCGTCTGTCTGTTTGCTACATTGTTTCATGTTGTTTCATTGTGTTTCCGCCCACAGCGAGTGCGCTACGTCTGTCATAAACACGAGTAAATGTTTTGTTTCTTAGTTGTTAAGACACAAGAAAGCACGAGCACGAAACCGAGTTGTCAGGCCTCTTCTGTATTTCACAGAAAGTGAGATTTGCCGTTCTGGAGGGCAAGATAAGAACGAGAGAGATTTTTTGGCTCAAAATCATAGTCAGAAATTCCTCATGCAGGCAGTTTGCAAATTTTTATGGAAAGCAGAACATACAGTCGTAATTGTTTTATATTTTTACGTGATAAATAACTATTAGACTTCACCATACAGTATAATTTGCTTCATGCTAAATAGTAAATAATAAAAAATTTGTCTGACGTCAAAATGAGATGTAATGGGCGAAATATTCATTGAACCGTCGTTATGCGAAACAAATATTGTTTGTAAAATCACAATATTATTTTGATTTGTACTTATTGTTTAAAACAATGATAGTAGTATCTAATTTTGTTAAATCTGAATTGCTAAAAGAATGGTTAAAACATGGTTTTGAAGTAAAGTGGCAAAGTATGAATTTTCAAAATGACAATCAAGTAGTATTTTGCACTGTGTAAAAATAATCTTTTAATATGTCATCAAATGATTCTTAGAGTAATTATACATGACCAGATTTATAAACTTGTTACACTGAATGGCATTTTAGTGTGTATCTTCAGTAAATATCGGTAAACATGTATGACACAAAATTAAAACTATATTTTTAAAATTAAAACAAAATTAAAATTACACAGGACACTTTCAGTGTATGTTTTAGATTTAATTGTTTTGCTATTGTATCAGCTTTTCTGCATGGTAATCGATCAGGATAATTTGTTTTTGTATACTATTTTGTCATTATTTGTTTATATTTAAATTATGAAAATATATAAATGCATATATTAGACAAGTATATGCATATTAGACCATTTATTTTTTTATTTTTTTTTTATTTTTTTCAGTTTTTAACACTGTTCATTTTCATAGAGAAAGGAACTTGGAGATCTCGGGTTGCTCCAGGTTCCCTCTGCCATGGCCAAGACCAAGAAAGGCAAGTTCACTGAATGCTTATAAATAATACATATATAAATATTCTGGGCAAAGTTTGTGTAGTGTATTCTGGTCTTAAATGCAAGAGTATTTTAATGTTTCATAGTATTCTTCAAGGTGTGAAATGCTCTTTGTTTGCACACTGTTTTGTTCTTCATATTTGATCATGCTTGTAGGCATGGACAGCCCTGCAGATCCTCAGAGGAAAGGCAAAAGGCCCAAATCTCTTGCCAGTAAACCGTTGAATGCTCCAGGCAGCAGGAAGAGCACAGGGCCTGGCTTTCAGCTTCTCTGTGGTCAAACATCCCTCAAACCACCAGCAAACCACTCAGGAAACCACAGCTCTATCCAACAAGATAAACCAGAAACTTCAGAAACACAGAGTTCTGGGTCTGATAATGTTGACAAGAGCATCCCCACTGTGTCCGTACCTGCAGCCACACATGAAAAGGATGAGCAGAGAGAACTCGAGGAGGTTAAAGTGGTGAAGCCTGCTCCACCACGTCTGGCTTGGAAAACGATGGTCAGATCAGCACCAGCTCCACCTGCTCTGAAGGTAACATGCTGTCTGCTTGGGTTATTGACTTTCTCAGTTGGTTACAGTTGGTTGTGTACTCAATCAGACCAGTGGGAAAATTATGGCAATGCTTGATTGTCACAAAAAAATGTGGGGGAGAGCAGATGTATATTAACTGAACAAACATTATATGTGGATGAAGATTTCTTTTGGTTTGTAGTAAAATTCACGGGACATGGGACAAAAAAAAAAAAAGATACTGGTGGTCAAATAATGCATCCATATACCCAGTTTATGGCTTTTATTTGGATGTATAGCTATGTAAATATGCACTAATGTTTGGGGTCAGACGGTTTTTGTTACTTTTTGAATGTCTTTTATTTTCACTAAGGCTGCATTTATTTGGTCAGAATACAACAAAAACAGCAAAATATGAAATATCCATATATCATTACATATATTATTCATTAATTCATTTTCTTTTTGGCTTAGTCCCTTTATTAATCTGGGGTCGCCACAGCAGAATAAAACCGCAAACTTTTCCAGCATATGTTTTACGCAGCAGATGCCCTTCTAGCTGCAACCCATCACTGGGAAACACCCATACTCTCTCATTCACACACATACAGTATGGACAATTTAGCTTACCCAATTCACCTATATTACATGTCTTTGGACTTGTGGAGGAAACCTACGCGAACACAGGGAGAACATGCAAACTCCACACAGAAATGCCAACTGACCCAGCCGGGGCTCGAACCAGCGACCTTCTTGCTGTAAGGCGACAGCGCTACCCACTGTGCCACCGCACTGCCCTATTACAAATATTAATGTTAATAATACTTATGACATATGTATCGTCAAATAAATTTATTTATAATTTATACAGTTAATTTATTTGTGATGTCCAGGCTGAATTTTCATTAGTTATTGTTTCAGTGGCACATGATCCTTCAGAAATGTGGTGCCCAAAAACATTTCTTTAATATTGAAAACTATAGGTTAAGGATTTATTAGTGTTGAGCAAAAGTTATTGCCTTCCAAAATAAAAGTTTGTTTTGACATGATTTAAGTGTGTGTACTGTGCATATTTATTTTGTATATTTAAATACACACATGTATGCATATATTTAAGAAAATGTTTATTTATATTTGTATATAAAATATATGTGTATATGATACAAAATATATATAAATTTGAAGTAATGTATGTAGCAAAATAGTTTTGTTTCTATATATGCATGTGTGTATCACATTGACATAATAAATATATACATAATACACACACATATTACGTCAAAACAAACTTTTATTTTGGATGAGATTAATTGTAAACAATCGTTGCCCAGCACTAGTATTTATACATTATGCATTTATTATAAAATACTTTAGTTATACTGCTTAAATATTACTGTGAAAACCTTGAAGTGTTTTTTAAGGATTTTTGATAAAATAAAAAGTTTAAAAGAAAAGGGTTTACTTAAAATAGATTAATAAAAATCTTTACGGTCATGTTATATGAATTTACTGCACACTTGCTGGAAAATTGTTAGTAAAAACTTCCTTAAAAAGACTTGTATATTAAATGTACTTGTCTGTTTTTCTTAATGAAACACCATAGACTGTGAACAGAGAGAAAAGTGTGTATGAGAGAGACATGGAGTCATCACCCACACAGCATCTCACTTTACCTCAGGAACTCAAAGACTCGACACAAACAGGTGGGATTTCTAGTTAAAAAGCTAAGCTTAATTAAATGATCTTTGTTTAGAAGACAAAATAGTAGAAAAACTGGCCTGCCCCTTTGTTTGTACTCTATCCCTCTGCAGCCTCCAAGAAGAAGAAAAGAAAAATGGGTTTATATAATATTGTCCCCAAAAAGAAACCGAAAGTATCCAAGAAAGCGAACGAGTCGTTATCCTCCTCAGATGCGCAGGTCTGAAATCTTGTACGTTAGACACTTCTTGCATGAAACCAAGTTATTAGTCTCATTTCAATCTGGACTTTGTTTCCAAACCCTGCAGGAAGCTTCACGTATGACTGGATCCAAGGGTGGACAGATGTCTATTGAGGAGGCATTCAGAAATAAAGCTAGTTCTGAGAAACCGGAGAAGCAGACTTCAGCAGATGTGATGGAGGATGCAGGACCACACAAGAACAAAAATGAAACTGAGGACGCTCCAGACAGCCATGCTGAGGAATACACAGAGCTGCCTTTACATGCTCTGGCTCATGATAGCATGTTTACAACAATCCCCACAGGTGTGTAACATCTGTAGTTCAACACCATAGAATTGATGCCTACTGCTTGCATTCTTAGTATGAATTTCAGACAGAGCTTTCTGACATTGTTATAGGGCTTTTACACTATGTGGCTTAGTTCTACTCACTTTTTAGGAGGTTTTTAACTTTGTACAGAAATTGGTACTTGTTTTGTTAGCACATCAGCTGAGTGATCAATTGAGCCGTACCAGTACTAAAATGTGATGTTTAAACAGAAGCAGCAGATACTGATTGGCCAGAGAGAATCGTCACTATCCGCATCATTAAACTTCAACACCGAGACATCAGATCTGCTAGATTTAAAGGGATAGTTCCCTCATAAATAATAAATTACCCTCAAGTGGTTTCAATCCTTTATGAGCTTATTTTTTCTGTTCAATACAAAAGAAGATATTTTGAAAAATGTTGTAAACCAGTAATCACTGACATCCATTGTAGGACATGTAAATACTATGCAAGTCAATGATTACCGGTTTTCAGCATTCCTCAAAATATCTTCTTTTGTGTTCAACAGAAGAACGAAACTCAAAAGTGGTCCGTGACAAGTAAAGGGCAACTAAATTATGACAGAATTAAAATTTTCAGGTGAACCATGCCTTTAAATCAAGCACAGCCACTGAATTATCATTGAATGAACACACTCTAAAATGTCTGTATCGTGTCAGTAGAGCAAGTTTACAGACGTCCTTCTCTTTGATAACTAAGGAACGCTTGATTTGAGTTTCATGGGGTTACGAAGAATTTAAAAAATTGTGATTTCACTGCAATATTCATTGAGTAAGTGTAACAACATGTCTGAAATCCCATCCACTTTGATGGAGTGCAAAACCTCAGTGGAAAATCAAACCGAGTCGTACAACATAGTGGAAAAACTTTAATCGTGACCCATCTGCAGGCCATTGTGTACAAATAAACACATTTTCTTCACCGAATCTAATATTAAATGGTGAAGAGGCATGTGACTTTTTGAAAGTTTGACTCACAGTAAAATTGCTGAATATAATTTTTTTTTATTGTTTTACATTTGTTTGTTTTTGTTTTGTTGTAGCATTTAATATCGCTTTAATGTGCTAATGATAAGGCTCCCTAATATTTTACATGCATTTTATTTATTTAAGAATAAATTTAAATTATAAACAAAGAGACATTGTTTGTTTAGTAAACTACTGTTTTAGTTAAATATAAAAAAATAAGAAAATTAATGCAGCTTCTCTGTTTTCGTGTAACAGGCTTACGGGAGGATAAAGAGAACATGGAGACTGATGACACATTGGAGCCTCCGCTGTGTAGCTGCCGCATGGAGACGCCAAAGAACCAGGATGTAGTGACGCTGGCTGAGGGCAAGTGCATGGCTGTGGAGAGTGTTGATGGGAAGGTACAACATGTCTCACCTTTAGTTGGCTGTAAAAGGATATCAAAGTGAACTGATGGGTTACTTTTATTCGCCTGCAGCAGTCATTTTTAAGGTGCTAAATACAGCTACTGTAGCACACTGCATTTTCTGTCATACTAATGTTTTTGCTGAAACACTGTATTAAAACAATTAGACTAATTAGAAAAATTTAATAGAACAATTGAATTAGTCTGTGTAACTGTATTGACTGCATTTCTGACTGATTATTTTGAGTTTTTTTTTGAGTGATTTGATTGAGTTTTTTTCTTGTCTTTTCCAGTTAAGTTTATGTCGGAAAGTAATCCTGAAGCAGGAGATGATGCGTCCCTCTCTGAGAATTCCACAGCTCGTGCTGTGTGAGGATCATCGTGCAGGAATGGTGAAACACCAGAGCTGTCCAGGCTGCGGCTTCTTCTGCAGAGCTGTAAGTAAAAGATACTGGCGTGAATCTGTAAGATTAATAAGGTTTTCGAAAGATGTTTTTTTTCAATGTTTATCAAGGTTGCCATATCTTTAAAATAAAACTAATAAACCTTTTTTATATTTATAAAATATGAATATTATTGATGAATATTAATAATTTGTTTAATATATTTTAAAGTGAAATTTATTCTGTTGATGGATTATTCCAAATCACTTTAATGTGATAATATAATAACAAATTATTAATAATTTTGCCTAATATTTAATGTAATCTCCTGAATTTTCCGAATCCTTATCTATCCTTGTCCTATTATGATCCTAATTTATCATTATTATTATTATTATTATTATTATTATTATTATTAATAAAATAATAAACTGTTTGAAAGAATAACGTTTATTTTAAAACAAAATAACTAACCTTCCTGTGAATTTTTTTAATGTATTTTTTTGGTTCCAACCAAACTAGAACATATGATATTATTTTCAGAATATAATAAGTAATATAATAGGAGTAATATAAAAGGAAATACAGTGAAAAAAAGCCCTTCCTCTGTCTAACATCACTTTGAAAATGTTTGAGAAAGATTTACATTTTCAAAGGAGGGCTGATAATTTTTGTCTTCAACTGTAAAGAAGTATGTTAGAAATTTTCTAACATCACATTTTAGCAGCTATTAGCAGTCAGCTGTGGATAATATTCTGTGATGTCCATTTAGAATAAATTTGTAGTATTTATTAAGTCACAATAATTATTCATCATTTAAGAAGAATTTGTAAGGGCTGTCAGTACAATTTTTTAAGATGAAACATTACTGTGCTCACCTTTAATAGCTCGACTATACGCTCTGATACACTGATAAACTGTCAAGCTAAATATGCTGCTCTGTGTACTTTAGGGAACATTTATGGAGTGTCAGCCAGATGGGAACATCTCTCACCGCTTCCACCGGAGCTGTGCATCTCTGATCAGAGGTCAGGTCTACTGCCCTCATTGTGGCGAGGAGGCTAGTCATGCTAAGGAGGTCACCAAACCTGACTGTGTTACTACAGTGCCAACAGCTGCTGTGCCGGGACACAAGACAGACACCGCCTTAATGGAGTATGTGTTTCTTATAATGCTCACTTTTTAGGTCAGCAGGCAGAAAGAAGATGGTCTTTTGTTATTGTTTTAATAAATTCCAATAACATCATGAGCATCCACACTAGGAAAGGAATCAGATTGAGCGCATTATCAACTACCTCTGGATGTGGCCAAAATTAATTTTAGTCTCCGTGTCTGTACAATTGCATGCGAAAAATTATTAGAGAAATAAATTTTGAATTCATTCTGAGATTTGCATCGCTTTTAACTCTTAAATCGACGCTGAGATTAGTTTTTAACAGCAGATGGCGCTGTAGCCTAATTTTAAATGGACACTCAAACACTCACAAGGATCAGCAGTTGTGGGTTCGTGTGAGTCCTTGTATGTTCAAGTCAAGTCATGTTGAGCTTTATTGTCATTAGTGATGGGAAGTTCAGATCATTCTGATCTTTGAGTCTCTTTCATCGAGATGAGCAAAATAAACTTGGAAAAAAAGATTTGTTCATTTTGTTCAATTTACCATAACTAGAATGCTATGAGAAAGATAAAAATAGTCATTCATTGGTTACCTGCTCTTTTATCTATGATTAGGTCAGCTCACGTCTTCTGACATGTCTGCAAATTTGAGTCGTTCTTTTTTTGTGACAATGTGTAAAGAAATGACTCATAAACGAGGACTCGAGAAATGAACGAATCAAATCTTTTTCTCTGACTACATATGATTGGCTTATGTCTTTCACATGATGAATGAATGATTTAAATCTGATATGGGATCTTCTACCACATCTGAACAAATGTGCGCATGCATGAATGAATGAATGAATCACTCCCTGAGAGGACTCATCACTCTCGAGTCATAAAAAGATTTGTTCAAAATGGACGAATCATTCAAGAATGACCTATCACTGATTATTATTCTGCTAGATGTGTGGACATACAGTGGAATGAAGTGTTGTTTCTCGCAAGACCACAGTGCTATATAAATAAACATAATCATAAATATGAACACGGCGCTGGATGTAAGAACTATATTTTAAACCAATACTTATCTAACACAAAGGAGCTCTAATTTAACTATACTAACTCCTAACTATACATATGCTAAAAACCTAAACTATACAAAAAACCTACAAACGACAGAACCGTATTGTGCAAGATATTGTGCAAAAGAGGTTATTTTAAAAAGTTGGCTTTTATGTCACAAGATTTATGTCAACACAGCTCACTATGAGCAATTCTGTAATGCACACAAACCTTTTCATAAGTTTGTTAATGATTTTTTTTAAGTTTAAGTGGTATTTGTAAGGAATTGGATGCAAGCAGAGTTTGGCTGTTTGTAAAACATTCAGCACTATCTGCTGTTAAATAAATGAGCTTGAGACCTGAATAGGGAATACCGAAACAGAGTTTAAAATGGCTGCTATAATATAATAATAAAATAACAACTGATATTAAACTAACCTGTTCACAGTCTATTATAATGAATGGCAATTGTAGCAGCGACTGGGCAAATGGGAACAACGCTTCTCTATTCCAGTCTCTATCACCATATTTGTGAAATAGACCTCTAGTGATGCACTTTGAAAACCTCGGAATTTATGCAGAAGCGATTTCTTTAACTTTTTTATTTTTTATTTTTTTATAACCACAACTCCAGTATTTATTTTTGTCCACATTGGATTGATCATTTTAATTCCAGGTGAAAACAGGGCTTCATGTTGTGATTGTGTTTGGTCACCGAATTACTTTTTAATTTTATTGTTATATGTTATGATATTGTTATGATTATGTCTCACAGCAGGGCAAAATTGGACTCTGTCACTGTTGCTGGAGCAGGAGATCCTGCTAAAGAATCTATGGAAAGCGTTTTAAATGCATTGGAGGATGGCAAGTAAGGATCTGTGTTCTTGTGTCATTTAAATAAGTGCAAAAAAAGTGTTTATTTGGTCATTCACCATTCTTAGATTTACCTACGGCTTAAAATAATTATTTCATCTTTTAAAAGGTATAAAAAATTCAAGTTGCCCCCAAAGCAGCTTTATTTCTCTGCTAAGAGGGGAGAGCTGCAGAGGATCTTGCATATGCTGGGTGAGGCCTTTTTCAAGCAGTCGATCCTTTATACATGTTGATACAAATGACTTTGTGATTGAGAAGTGTGGTGTCTAATCAGTGGAAGGTGTGGACCCAAACTTGCGGATGGACAGCGAGAAGAGGAAAACTCCATTGCATTGTGCTGCTGAGGAAGGCCATAAAGACATCTGCCATGTGCTGGTGCAGGTACTCCTTATGCTGACAATACATATTGTACATAAATTGAAAGAACCTTTGAGAATTTTGAGGATGGTAAAATTTCAGTGTTGTTTTCAGTCTTAGCCTCTTTTACCAAAAAAGACTTAATTGATTTGGTCTGAAATACAGTAAAATAAGTCGTATTGTCAAATGTTATTATAGTTTACAACTGTAAAGGTTTAAAACTGTATATTATTATTTTTTTTATATATTTTAAATGTAATAATTTATTCCTGTGAGGGCAAAGCTGAGTTGTCAGCAGCCATTGCTCCACTTTTCAATGTTAGACATTTCAAAAGAAATACATTTATTTTAAAACAGAAGAGTTTTGTAACGATAAACAAATCCATGGTGTCACTGCAGTTTGGATCAGTTTTAACCTCTTTTAAAATAGCAAAAAAATATTAACCCCAAACAATGATGTGATTAAGATTTGATGCTCTTTATTAATAAGAACTTATTTATTCATTCCTATATTTTAGAAGGTGCATCTAGTATAAGGCTGGCCCGTATATTAGAAGGCCATAATATATGGCCAAAAACATTGTCATGCTATGTTTTCCCCCAGATCAGATGGTATCAATATTTATCACTATATTCATTTATTATTAATGGGGGAGGATAGGCTTTTGACATCTGTTAGATCTTGCGAATGAATGTAAACGAGAATGAATTGTTGTCTCAATTAAAATCCACAGAAAGAGCTAGTTTTTAATTTTGCAATCCAGTTTTTGCAAAATTGCAATCCATTATATTTGTGTTTCTAAATTCTGGGTTTTCCATATTTTTAAGGACATTTTTTAAAAAAAATGAAACCAATATAAATGTAATCAAGTAAAAGAATAAGACTTCAACAGTTGACTTAAGTTTCTAGAAATGTAATCCATGTGCAAATGTTTACAACAGAAGCATACATAATAAAACATGGGTGAAAATGCTTATTTTTACCTGATACATACAAAACATTCTCTTAAGAATTATGTTTTAATATACTGCTGTAATAATAATAATAATAATAAGAAGAAGAAGAAGAATAATAATTCCTTACATTTATATAGAGCTTTTCTGGACACTCAAAGCGCTTTACACATTGGGGGGAATCTCCTCATCCACCACCAGTGTGCAGCATCCACCTGGATGATGTAACGGCAGCCATATTGCGCACACAAAGCACCAGCTGATTGGTGGAGAGAAGACAGAGTGATGAAGCCAATTATGATATGCGGATGGTTAGGAGGCCATGATGGACAGAGGCCAGTGGGCAAATTTGGCCAGGATGCTGGGTTAAACCCCTATTCTTTTTCGAAGGACATCCTGGGATTTTTAACGACCTTGGTTTAACGTCTCAATGGAAAGACGGTGCTCAATGAGCAGTATAGAGTCCCCTTCACTATACTGGGGCGTTAGGACCCAAACAGACCGCAGGTTGAGCACCCCCTGCTGGCCTCACTAACACCACTTCTAGCAGCTCTGCTTAGCTTCAGTGGGCGACCATATGAGAGTTGCAATATTTCTGTCATAATTTGTTATGCTGGACTTAATAGTTTGTCACAAAGATTCTTCATTTTATTATGAAGCGAAATGGTGAAAAGCTTGAAAAGTGACTCTGTAAAGCTCTGCAAATCTGAAGATTAAGTTTTATTTAATCTATAATTTTCACAAACACACTCTACATGGAGATTCATTAGCAACATTTTATTTTTTGATCGTCATGTTTATTTCTGATGTGTGATGGGATTTTAAATGAATCCATATTGCGTTTAAATTATCCAAGCTTATCAGATTTATCAAGATCTTGAAATAATCTGATGTAATGCGTCAATTCTCTCTTAATGAATGCTTCTTGAATTCCTCTCATAATAAATGATCTCTTTATTCCTCTTCAGGCTGGTGCGAACCTGGACATGTGTGACGTTGAGCAGCGAACGCCTCTGATGTACGCCTGTAACAGCAATCATCTAGAAAATGTAAAATACTTGCTGAAAGCTGGTGCTTCTCCTGCGCATAAGGTAAAGGGGCAGACAGATGTTACAAAATACTAAACATTGAGCTGAGGTATTGAAATTCCTCTGCTCTGTATGTCTTAATGTATAACTAAATATATGAATAATTATTGATGTCGTCACAGGATATGAGAGGCTCCACATGTCTTCACTTGGCAGCCAGAGCTGGACACACAGATGTGCTGCAGTATCTGCTCTCCATGCCATCCATAGATGTCAACTGTAAGGTAACACTGTCCTGTTATGTTGGGATTTGCTGCACTGCCCCATTGTTTGGTGACCCCAGTTATTTAATATGTGCAAATGATAACAATAATTTTAAATTAAATGTTTTATCCCTACTTAAATGTTCATTTCCATTTATCCTGAGCTAAAGGAATAAATAAAATAATAGAAGTGTTTCATCTAATGAAGTAGGAATGTCCATTATAGAACAAACAACTAAATACTTAATTGTAAAACCACTAAACCGGTCATAAGTGTACAATTTTTAAAGTTAAGATTTATACAACACCTGAAGGCTAAATAAATATGCTTTACATTGATGTTTGGTTTGTTAGAGTTGGACAATATTTGGCTGAGATACAACTATTTGGATATCTGGAATCTGAGGGCTCAAAAAAAGAAAAGTAAAATTGTCTAAATTACATGCTTAGCAATGCACGTTGCTAATCAAAAGGTGATGTAAAAAAAAATTGTTACTTTTTTTTTCATTTACATTTGGAAATGTACAATACACTTAATATTATGATAATATTTGGCATAAAAGAAAAGTCGATAACTTTGACCCATACAATGTATTTTAAAACTACTGCATGCAACATGAGAAAAAAAAATTAATTAGGAAAAGTCATGACATATCAGGATAAAAAATTATGACAAATGTATTTTTTCTCCACTTAGAGATTAAAAATTTTATAAAAAAATTTTAATTAAACTTTTTTTGTATAGCAATTTTTCTAAATGTTATATTTAAATATGTAAATGAGGGATTGTATTTCAGGCAAGTTAAATATGAACAGATCCCTCTATAATAATCTTTATAATATGGATATGAATAAAAACTGTGAAGTTTGGTCTATTAATAGGAGATTTGTGGCTCTGATCAGGAGAAAAAACTCTTTTTGAGAAAATGCATGTATTCATGTATTTTAATTAAAATCTGACACAAATTGATCAAAATGTGACAAAAGTAACACTTAAAGGTGCATTTTGAAAAGAAAAGCCAACAAGGTAATAGTGTTTAGATGCTAAGGTGAACTGTGTTGTTTTTGTTGTTGTTGTGGTCAGGATGATGGCGGATGGGCTCCTCTCACCTGGGCCACAGAGAACATGCGTCTGGAGCAGGTGAAGATGCTGATTTCAGCAGGAGCAGATGTCCAAATAAGAGATAAGGTCTGAGACTGAAATTCCCATCTTAATATTCCAATTGTTTGATACATTTATTTCACCTTGTTTAAAAATCAGACTGGAAAGTGTCCCTGCCTTCAGAAAAAAAGAAGCTATTTTTGTTCAGAAAAAATGCTAAATAAAATAAATATGCAAAATAAATATGTAATTGCAAAGAAATGGCAAAAAAAACCCACAATGAATTAAGCACAACATAGTATTTGATGTTTTTATAATTTTTAACAAAAATTAATTATATAATAATCAGAATAGAGATTCAAATCTTCTGGACCCCTTGAGCATCAGTGTATATATGTATGTGTGTGATGGACCAGAGATGAATGCTGTGCTGTGATGTGTTGTTGTTCAGGAGGAGAACGTGTGCCTCCACTGGGCTGCTTTCTCTGGCTGTGATGAAATCGCTCAGCTGCTGCTGGACCACAGATCTGATCTGCACGCGGTCAACGTCCATGGAGACTCTCCTCTTCACATCGCTGTCAGACAGAACCAGCTTGACTGTGTCATGTAAGTACTAGAACAGCTCACATATGAAAGAATTCTTGATATATTAGATGTTTGATGTTTTACTATATTTAAAATTATTGTTTTTATTATTTGTGTTTGTTTGTTTGTTTGTTTGTTTGTGTGTGTGTGTGTGTGTGTGTGTGTGTGTGTGTGTGTGTGTCTGTGTGTGTGTGTGTGTGTGTGTGTGTGTGTGTGTGTGTGTGTGTGTGTGTGTGTGTGTGTGTGTGTGTGTGTGTGTGTGTGTGTGTGTGTGTGTGTGTGTGTGTGTGTGTGTGTGTGTGTGTGTGT